>CM035109.1:18720053-18933112 GCA_020205505.1 Panax japonicus
CAACTAGCCCAGTAAAAAATATTATGACTAAGATAATGCAGAATAAATTATCATTAACCTGCAACAGTGTTAAACTGATACAATATAACAACAACAAGTTTAACTGCAGCAGAACAAGTAATCCATTAGAAGAGTCAAGTAGAGAATAAAATCTACTATCTTCTATGATTTAAAAGGTTTTTCATCACTTTTATCGCTGAGACTCAGCTTAATAAATAACCCGCATCATTAAATCATCCCTGCACTACAGGCCAAGGATATTCTTTAGTGTCACGACCACGAATTATCCATGCACTACGGGTCAAAGATAATCGTGTTTTCATCAACGGTCCTGATCATGCCATAAAACAATTCATCTTTGTACCCTTGGCCGAGGAGAATCCATAGCCATAATCATACCAAAAACTGTCCATCAATGCACTACGGGCCAATGTATCATTTGTAACATTACGGTCATGATTATACCGAATAATCCGTGGTCATAATCATACCAAGTCCATCTATGCACTACAGGCCATAGATGACTTTCAACATAATATAAGCATGAAGATGATAAAGATTCAATAAAAAAAATTCAAGAATAAATTTTAAAGATTTATAAGTTAATTTATCCTGAACTCAATAACGTTCAAATTGTCAACATCATACTGCTTTGTGGAGTAAAATTCAAGAATGCTCAGAAGAATATTTCCATGAAAAGATATTGGATGAAGCGTAAATATCAAGGATATTCCACTAATTTCATGGAGTATAGAAGCCAAAACTTTAACCAACTGAGTATAATAGAATATATGAAACCGCAAATGGATTTTTGTCGTCATGCGGTAATCCACGTAGACAGATTATTCCAACAGAATAATAAAGAATAGAATAACAGAAGAATTCATCAGGCGTGCGTAATCCGCACAGACAGTTTATTCCAACAGAATAATAAAAAATGGAACCAGGTCATGCGTAACCCGCACATAAAGGATATTCCAACAGAATAATAAAGAATGGAACCAGGTCATGAGTAATACGCACAGACAGGATATCCCAACAGAATAATAAAGAATTGAATAATAATATAATTCACCAGGCATGCGATAGACCGGACAGACAGGTTATTCCAACAGAATAATAAAGAATGGAATAACAACACTTACGAGTATTGAAAGAAAATAACTCTCTTCATGAAAACGAAAGAATAATACCCTTTACCTTAAAAAGAAGAGTATTCCGACGGGTAAGGCAGGGATATACTTGAAGAGAACTTGCACTATTTTCTATGCTCAAAGCTTTCTTAAACTCTAAAGAAATATGCTCAAGATTATAGAAGAAGAATTCTCTGAACTTCTAGTGTGATTTTCAATTCTAACTAAGCATCCTATTTATAAGAGAATGGAAATGATACTATGTTGCACTATGTAATAAAATATAATATATTCTATTTATAATCAAATAAAACAAAACTTTATAAAAATTATTCTATTTTATATAAAAAGTTTTTACTCTGCAAATACTATGCAGGCACTATGCAAACACTATGCATAATAAAATATAATATATTCTATTTATAATCAAATAAAAAAAAACTTTATAAAAAGTATTCTGTTTTATATAAAAAAAATTCTGTTTTATTACATTTATAATAATAATAAAACAACATTTATCACCATTAATATAATTCACAATATTAATCTACCAGGTCGTTCCCAGGAAAGAGGGGGCTTTCCAATAAGGATTTCTTCCTATTGGCGCATAATTAGGTGATCAAACCTCTCCTTGACAGAACTTCTAGACATCGTCAATATTATAAATAATAATATTTGTGACACCCCCAAACCCAGGTACTTCATTCCCACAGGATTTGGTGTTCACTTGATCAAACATTCATATCTAACTACCCAATCACAATAAAACTGGATAAATAAAACCTTTCCTATTAAAGGGTTACATAATAAAAATTTCTCAGGTTATCTAACCTTTAATCATCATTCAAATGCGGAAAACATTACATAACTTCTTTAAAATAAAGTCTAAGATCAACATAATAAAAGTCTAACATCTTAATCAAAGTAAAAATTATAAGTCTTCATCACTTGTATATTTTTCTCTTTCCTTTGCTAGTTGAAGGTTCACCTACCTTCTCTTCTTTAGCTGCAATGAGTTTATAAATATGAAAGAGTGAGAAAAACAATTTCTCACTGAATATAATATGGAATCAACAGGAGTATAACAATAATAACTATCGAAATAGGCTCATCAAAAATGAATAGTACTCTATCAATAATAATCAGAAACTTAAATCCCAAAATATGAAAAATATACATCACTGAGGGTCATAAGACCATGAACTACGTCCATAGTTGCAAGTAATCTTTCAACTCCAACTTTAACAATCATAAGACTATAAGGACCTCGTTCTTAGGGGGATCAGCCCTTCGTACAATATATTGTGCACAAACATTTTAACGTTATACGTAAGTTAACCCCTAATCATAACAATAGGGTTGTTCATCTCAGTATTTAGAGTACAAGTTCGCACCAAAGGAATTTGGTTTGGATAAGCTTTCAAGGAAATTTGGAATTCAACGAACATCAACTAAGGGACTAGTTGAATAAAATCAATAACATTATACTATAGATGTGACGCACCCAAAATTAGGTATACATCACCCATCTTTGGTCGCCAGATACATGGTACAGAATTCAAATACAACTGTCGTGTACAATACGACAAAACATAAACTGTGAGTTTGAATACAATTATTGTCTACTAGAGATTTTACAAACTCAAAAGGAGTCCTCATTACAATTATTATCACACTAATTCACAGAATAGTGAGGACTACTAATGCTATCCTCTGGACCATTACTCCGTTCCCCGACTCGTCCCAGCTATATTCTCATTTCCTGAAGAGAACAGTGAAATAAAGGGTGAGCTCAACTAGCCAAGTAAAAAATATTATGACTAAGATAATGCAGAATAAATTATCATTAGCCTTCAATAGTGTTAAACTGATAAAATATAATAAACATCAAATTTAACTGCAGTGGAACCAGCAATCCATTAAAAGAGTCAAGTAAAAAATAAAATCTACTATCTTTTATGATTTAAAAAGTTTTTCATGACTTTTATCGCTGGGACTCAGCTTAATAAATAATACACATCATCGAATCACCTTTGCACTACGGCCAAGGATATTCTTCAGTATCACGACTATAAATTATCCATGCACTACAGCCAAGGATATTCGTGTATTCATTAATGGTCATGATCATGCCAACAAATGTCCATCAATGCACTACGGGCCAATGACAACTTTTACCACATCATTTGTAATATTACGGTCATGATTACACCGAATAATCCCTGGTCATAATCATACCAAGTCCATCTATGCACTACAAGCCACAGATGACTTTTAACATAGTATAAACATGAGGATGATGAAAATGATATAAGAATTTAATAAAACAAGTTCAAGAATTAATTTATCTAGGAACTAATAACGTCCAAATTGTCAACGTGATACTGCTTTCTAGAGTAAAATTCAAGAATGCTTAGAAGAATATTTCCATGAAAAGAGACTAGATGAAGCGCAAATATCTAAGATATTCCACTAATTTCATGGAGTATAGAAGTCAAAGTTTTAACCAAATAAGTATAATAAAGAATGGAATAACAAAAGAAATCATCATGCATGCGATAGACCGCACAGGCAGGTTATTCCAACAAAATAATAAATAACGGAACCAGGTCCGGCGTAAAACGCACAGACAGGATATTCCAACAGAATAATAAAGAATGAACCAGGTCCGGCGTAAAACACGCAGACAGGATGTTCCAACAGAATAATAATAAAGACGGAACCAAGTCTGGTATAAAACACACAGACAGGATGTTCCAACAAAATAATAATAAAGACGGAACCAGGTCCGGTGTAAAACACATAGACAGGATGTTCCAACAGAATAATAATAAAGACGAAATCAGGTCCGGTGTAAAACACACAGGCAGGATGTTCTAACAGAATTATAGAAGAATGTCACCAAGTATAGGGTAAACAGCGTATACAGGTTATTCCAACCGAATAATAAGCAATGGAATAACAATAATTCTCTTCATGAATAAGAAAGAATAACACCCCTTACTTTAGTAGGAGATTGAATACTGCAGTAGTGTAGTAACAAAATACTCTTCTTCTTTCTCTCTTATTCTCTCTATACTTTCTCTCTCTATAGCTTGAATGAATTGGTGAAAAATAATGAAGCACTAGGCCTGTATTTATAGAAGATTTCTAGCTTAGCACTTGCCATGTGAAAAGGTAAGTGGCTTGACGACTGGTGATGCGAAAAGAAAAGAGGTTTGACGCTTTTAATGTGAAACGACAATTGGTTCGACGCCTGTAATGTGAAACGACAAGTGGTTCGACGCCTGTAATATGAAACGGCAAGTGGTGTGACGACTGGTAAAGGTAATTACTATTGACGAAGGTAATTACTATTGACAAAGGTAATTACTATTGACGAAGAGACTCTTAGATGATGACATATGGGCCCCCCATAAAATAACCAAACTTACCACAAATATCTCATAACAGACTCTTTATATATATCAAGGATTGAATAAATATTACCACAAATCATTTTATTTTTAATCAACACATATTTAATCTTTCAACAATTATTAATCATTTATAACTTGTCGTCTCAATTATTGATTTAATAATATAACATATTATACATATGATACTGTGACAATAATTAAATCAGTAATATAAGAGATATGATGCAGGAATTACTGTAGCAATAATTGAGTATAGCTGAGTGACTTCTCACGTAAGCATCAATAATCAATACCGTGTGTTACTATGCAACAACGCGTATTACTGTACTTTTACTACCGGGTAGTTCAAAAGTTTTAACGGTAACACCTCCGCCGTTATTTTTATAGAAAGATAATTTTGTCATTTTCTAACTACGACAATACTTCAGTTGTGGGGTCCACCAATGATTGAGCCGTCGTACGAATATTCCCCGACAAAAAGAATATTCCCCGACCAAACGAATATTTTATAACAACTTGCTTACTTTGTAAAATTTATAAATATTACCCAAAACTATAATATTATATCAAATTTATTCCATAATATTCAAAAATAATATTTATAGAAAATTCATCATTATTTATAAAAGTTGGGGTCTTACAACCTCCTCTTCTTATGAAATTTCGCCCTTGAAATTAGGGTACGTACCTGGTATGTCGAAGAGGTAAGGATACCTTGATTTCATTTCAGATTCTAACTCCCAAGTCATTTCCTCAACAACGTGGTTTCTCCACAAAATCTTGACTTGAGGTATAACTTTTAAGCATAGAATATGTTCCTTCTTATCCAAGATTTGAACAGGAACCTCTTTATACGTCAAATCTTTCGCTATTTCGTCCAGTTCTAACTCAATAATGTGGTTCGGGTCTTTCACATATTTACTTAATATGGATATGTGAAAAAAGTTATGAACACGAGACATACTTGGCGGTAAAGCGAGTCTATAGGCCACAGTTCGTACTCGATCGAGGATTAAAAATGGGCCGATGAATCAAGGATTGAGTTTTCCTCTCTTTCCAAATCTTGTAACTCCTTTCCATGGAGCAACACGTAACAACACATGATCTCCTATATCGAATTCCACGTCCTTTCGATGAAGATCAGCATAACTCTTTTGTCGATTTTGTGAGGTTTTTATACATTATCTGATCGTTTGAATCTTTTTCGTAGTCATACGTACCAACTTCGGTCCCAACAACGTTGCTTCACCCACCTCATCCCAACATACCGAAGAATGACACTTTCTTCCATACAACGCTTCGAATAGAGCCATGCCAATACTTGATTGATAAATGTTATTGTAGGAAAACTCTACCAATGGTAAGAACTTGTCCCAACTTCCCTTGAAATCAAGGACACAAAGTCTTAATAGATCTTCAAGAGTTTGAATAGTCCTCTCTGACTGTCCGTCCGTCTGAGGATGATATGCCGAGCTAAATCGTAAGTCTGTGCCCATAGCTTTTTGCAAACTAACCCAAAATCGTGAAGTGAATCTTGGGTCTCGATCAGAAACTATGGATACCAGCATACCATGCAATCTTACAATCTTGTTTATGTACATACGAGCAAGACGTTCAAGTGTATAAGTTTCTCGTATCGGTAAGAAATGAGCAGACTTGGTCAATCTATCAACAATATCCCAAATCGCATCTATGCCTTAAGAAACCTTAGGAAGACCGGTAACAAAATCCATGGTAATGTGCTCCCACTTCCATTCTGGAATTTCAAGTGGTTGCAATGGACCTTTTGGTACTTGATGCTCCGCTTTAACTCGTTGACAAGTTAGACACCTTGAAATAAACAACACTATCTCTTTCTTCATATTGATCCACCAAAATGTATGACAAATATCATTATACATTTTGTTACTCCTAGGATGGATTGCAAACGGTGTGTTGTGCGCCTCCATCATGATTTTATACTTTAAATCAGGGTCGTTAGGAACATAAAGTCTGGAGTTGACTCGAAGTATTCCTTCTACATCGATTCTTGCTTCCGGTATAGCACCTTCTTGCACTTTCTTCCTCATAAGCATCAGCTCCAGGTCTATAGCTTGAGCAGCTTTAACTTTATCAATTAAAGTCGGTTCTACTCGTATATTTGCCATTGTCACATGTGTCCCTGGAGTCTTTAACTCTATCTCCATCCTTTACAAGTCACACAAAATGTGCCCTTGTGTTGACAATATCGCACTCGTACTTGCATGTGATCTTCTACTCAATGCATCAGCTACCACGTTTGTTTTTCCGGGATGGTATTGGATGGTATAATCATAATCTTTCAACAGTTCAAGCCAACGTCGTTGTCGCATGTTAATTTCATTTTGAGTGAAGAAATATTTGAGGCTTTTATGATCCGTAAAGATCTCCACTTTCTCCCCATACAAGTAATGCCTCCAAATTTTAAGTGCAAAGACAACAGCTGACAACTCTAGATCATGAGTAGGATAATTCCTCTCATATTCTTTGAGTTATCACGAGGCATAGGCTATGACTTTTCCATGTTGTATGAGAACACATCCCAACCCTTTGCCCGAAGCATCACTGTAGATGACAAATCCCTCTGAGCCAGATGGTATTGTCAGAACAGGTGCTGAAATGAGTCTCCTCTTGAGTTCTTGAAAACTCTTCTCACATTCTTCGCTCCAACCGAACTTTGTATCTTTCCGAGTCATCTGAGTCAATGGAGTAGCGATTCGAGAAAATCCTTCCACGAATCTCCGATAATAACCAGCTAAATCGAGAAAGCTACGTACTTTGGTCACTGATTTAGGTTGCTCCCAGCTTTGAATAGCTCCAATCTTTGCTGGGTCAACAGATATTCCATGACTTGATACCACGTGCCCAAGGAATGTTACTTCCTCAAGCCAGAACTCGCATTTCTTCAACTTGGCATAAAGCTTATATTCACGAAGCTTTTGGAGTGTCAGCCTCAAGTGTTGCTCATGATCTTCATGGCTTTTGGAATAAATAAGGATGTCATCAATAAAGACGACCACAAAGTGATCCGAATATTCCTTGAATACTCGATTCATAATATCCATGAAGGCAGCAGGAGCATTAGTCAATCTAAAAGACATGACTAGGAATTCATAATGCACGTACCAAGTTCTAAAAGCCATCTTTGGAATGTCATTGGTTCTAATCTTCAATTGGTGATATCCAGAACGAAGATCAATCTTTGAAAAGAATTTGGCTCCTTGCAACTAGTCAAACAGGTCATCAATACGTGGCAATGGATACCTATTTTTGATGGTGACATGATTCAACTCCAGATAATCAATAAAAAGTCGTATACTCCCATCTTTTTTCTTCACGAATAGAACAGGAGCACCCAAGGAGAAGTACTAGGATGAATAAAGCCAATTTCTAAAATTTCCTGCAGTTAGGTCTTTAACTCCTGAAGTTCAATAGTAGCCATTCGATATGGGGCTTTGGAAATGGGTTTTGTACCGAGTTCAAGGTCGATATAAAATTCAAATTCACGCTCTGGGGGTAGGCCAGGAAGTTCTTCGGGGAATACGTAAGGAAATTTATTAACAACAGAAATATCATTCAAAGCTGACGTATTTTTGTTTAGATCTGTGACATGAGCTAAGAAAGCTTGACATCCATTTTTCAATAAATGAATAGCTTTATGGCTTGAGATGACAGCGATTGATTTTAATGGTTTGGTCGCTTGAATTCGCATAATAGGTTGATTAGGAATATGAAAGCTAACAACCTTAAGAAAATAATCAATTTTTCCATGATGAGTAGTTAACCAATCAATCCCTAGAATCACGTCAAATGCAAGTATTTTCAATGAAATAAGATTGACAGGTAATGTGAGGGTACCGATTTGAACCAAACAAGACTTATAAATAGTGGATGTAATGACGGTTTCTCCCAATGGAGTTTCCACAGATAAGTCAAAGTCTAATATTTTCCGGAGTCAAATTTAATTGATGAGCGCAAGTAGGAGAAATAAAAGAATGGGTAGAACCGATATCAAATAAAGTATAGACTTCGTTAGAGTTTATGATAAGCTTACCCGTGATGACCTCATTCTGGTTCCTTGCTTTCTGAAGTCACAACAAACGATCTCCCTTGCACTACCGGTTTTGACCTTTCTGGGACGGCCTTTGGTGCCTCCATCCTAGCTGAATTTATCTTCGGTGAACGACAAAATCAGGCTAAGTGACCTTCTCTTAAACAAATATAACATGTTTTGGACGGCATCGCGCAATTTGGACTGATGTGTCCCTCCCCTCCGTATTTGAAGCATATGATATGTGGTCTTTCTCCTTCCTTAACAACGGGTGCTGGTGCTGACGTCTTTCCATCATTGTTGAATCTCCTCTTCTTGAAATGTCCATTCTTATTGTTTTGGCCCTGATTACCACCGAAGTGGTTACCATTTCTGGCCTGTTCATTCCCTCCACGCTTGTTGTCACCGCTTCGATGACTACTCTCGCTGGTATTATAATTTTGCCAGCTGCATTCTTTTAGTTGCGTTGACTCGTTATCGCACTCCACTAATTGAGCCCTATTTACAACATCTGAATACAAACACAGTTTATGAGAAATAAGATGTTGACGTATCTCTGGCTTCAAACCTCTTAAAAACATTCGCTCCATTCTCTCTTCATTATCTACCAAGTGGGACGCAAACTGGGTTAACTCCGTAAATTTTGTCTCGTTTTACGACACGGTCATATTGTTTTGTTCCAACTTGATAAACTCAACCTCCTTCATATGGTGAATACTTTCGGGAAAGTATTTGTCATTGAACATCTCCTAGAACTTCTCACAAGATATCTTCAGTACAGCAGGTTGAGTACGTTTCACCGATTCCCACCAGTAATCTGCCTCTCCGCGCAACATAAAGGCGGCGAAGGGAACCTTTTGCTCCTCGGAGCATCCCAAGACAACAAATATCTTGGTGATCTACTTTATCCATGCTTCCACCATAAGTGGTTTTGGCTCTCCCTTAAACTCCGGTGGTCCCAGCTCCTTGAACTGTTTACCGGTAACTGTCCGAGAGTTTCCAATGTTTCCACCTACGTTTTGGATAGGAGCCGCTCTCGCCTGCTGTTGCATTAATTGCATAAAGCCTCTGAACATTTGATCATTCATCATTTGGTCAGTGTTGTTGTTTGCATGAGGATTATCGCCTTCCTAGTGCACATTATCCTGATTATTGATATGTGGTGAATCAACGGTCGCCTGTGCTCCATTGCTATTCTCAACATTCTCAGATGTCATTTTCAGATACTGCCACAAAACAAAAGGTTAATTGATATGTAACATATTATCCCTATATTCTGACCGACCAATAAAATAGCTCATAAACTTAGGTAGGTCATACTAGCGAAGGAATTCCCCGTCTCTCCCCTCCTAGTACTATTATCACATCTTAGCCAGGGATCATATCCATAAGCTCTAATACCAACTGTGACGCCCCCAAAATTAGGTATACATCACTCATCTTGGGTCGCCAGATACATGGTACAGAATTTAAATACAATTTACTAATACAACTGTCGTGTACAATACGACAAAACATAAACTGTGAGTTTGAATACAATTATTGTCTACTAGAGATTATACAAACTCAAAAGGAGTCCTCATTACAATTATTATCACACTATTTCACAGAATAGTGAGGACTACTAATTCTATCCTCTGGACCATTACTCCGTTCCCCGACTCGTCCCAGCTATATTCTCATTTCCTGAAGAGAACGGTGAAAGAAAGGGTGAGCTCAACTAGCTAAGTAAGAAATATTATGACAAAGATAATGCAGAATAAATTATCATTAGCCTTCAACAGTGTTCAACTGATAAAATATAATAAACATCAAATTTAACGGCAGTGGAACCAGTAATCTATTAAAAGAGTCAAGTAGAAAATAAAATCTACTATCTTTTATGATTTAAAAAGTTTTTCATGACTTTTATCGCTAGAACTCAGCTTAATAAATAATCCACATCATCGAATCACCCCTGCACTACGGCCAAGGATATTCTTTAGTATCAAGACCACAAATTATTTGTGCACTATAACCAAGGACATTCGTGTATTCATTAATGGTCGTGATCATGTCAACAACTATCCATCAATGCACTACGGGCCAATGACAACTTTTACCACATCATTTGTAACATTACGGTCATGATTACACCGAATAATCCCTAGTCATAATCATACCAAGTCCATTTATACACTACACGCCACAGATGACTTTCAACATAATATAAATATGAGGATGATGACAATGATATAAGAATTCAATTTAAACAAGTTCAAGAATTAATTTATCTAGGAACTAATAACGTCCAAATTGTCAACGTGATACTGCTTTGTAGAGTAAAATTCAAGAATGCTTAGAATAATATTTCCATGAAAAGATACTAGATGAAGCACAAATATCAAAGATATTCCACTAATTTCATGGAGTATAGAAGTCAAAGTTTTAACCAACTAAGTATAATAAAGAATGGAATAACAAAAAAATGACCATGCATGCAATAGACCGCACACGCATGTTATTCCAACAGAATAATAAATAACGGAACCAGGTCCGGCGTAAAACGCACACACGGGATATTCCAACAGAATAATAAAGAATGGAACCAAGTCCGGCGTAAAACACATAGACATGATGTTCCAACAGAATAATAATAAAGACGGAACCAGGTCCGGTGTAAAACACATAAACAGGATGTTCCAACAGAATAATAATAAAGACGGAACCAGGTCCGGTATAAAACACACAGACAGGATGTTCCAACAGAATAATAATAAAGACGGAACCAAGTTCGATGTATAACACACAGACAGGATGTTCCAACTGAATAATAGAAGAATGTCACCAAGTATAGGGTAAACCGCATATACAGGTTATTCCAACCGAATAATAAGCAATGGAATAACAACTTTTCTCTTCATGAATAAGAAAGAATAACACCCCTTACTTTAGTAGGAGATTGAATATTGCAGTAGTGTAGTAACAGAATATTCTTCTTCTTTCTCTCTTATTCTCTCTATACTTTCTCTCTCTATAGCTTGAATGAATTCGTGAAAAATAATGAAGCACTAGGCCTCTATTTATAGAAGATTTCTAGCTTAGCACTTGCCATGTGAAAAGGCAAGTGGCTTGACGACTGGTGATGTGAAAAGAAAAGATGTTTGACGCATGTAATGTGAAACGACAATTGGTTCGACGCCTGTAATGTGAAACGACAAGTGGTTCGACGCTTGTAATATGAAACGGCAAGTGGTTTGACGACTAGTAAAGGTAATTACTATTGACGAAGATAATTACTATTGACGAAGTTAATTACTATTGACGAATGTAATTACTATTGACGAAGGTAATTACTATTGACGAAGGTAATTACTATTGACGAATAAACTTTTAGATGATGACATATGGGCCCCCCATAAAATAACCAAACTTACCACAAACGTCTCATAACAGACTCTTTATATACATCAAGGATTGAATAAATATTATCACAAATCATTTTATTTTTAATCAACACATATTTAATCTTTCAACAATTATTAATCATTTATAACTTGTCGTCTCAATTATTGATTTAATAATATAACATATTATACAGATGATACTGTGACAATAATTGAATCAATAATTTAAGAGATATGATGCATCAACTACTGTAGTAATAATTGAGTATAGCTGAGTGACTTCTCACGTAAGCATCAATAATCAATACCGTGTGCTACTATGCAACCACGTGTATTACTGTACTTTTACTACCGGGTAGTTCAACATTTTTAACGGTAACACCTCCGCCGTTATTTTTATAGAAAGATAATTTTGTCGTTTTCTAACTACGACAAAAATTCCGTTTGTGGAGTCCACCAATGATTGAGCCATCGTACGAATATTCCCCAACAAAAAGAATATTCCCTGACCAAACAAATATTTTATAACAACTTGCTTACTTTGCAAAATTTATAAATATTACCCACAACTATAACATTATATCAAATTTATTCCATAATATTCAAAAATAATATTTATAGAAAATTCATCTTTATTTATAAAAGTTAGGGTCTTACAATAGAATAATCGTGATTGAATCAATCATAGTAAACTAAAGTCATGCTTTAGGAATAATCTAATTGCATACAATTTGAATAATTATGGTATACCTTGTTTGAACAATACTAAGCCAAGGTTAATTAGAATTGAATACTAAGCATGCATCGTAATTTGAACGATAGAAATGTTCTACATTAGTATATATAGTTGTGCATGCTAAACAACAAGTTAAATACAAGAATAACTTGCTCCAGAATAACTTACATCATTACATTGTAATCGAATTGAAAATCGTAATTGAATTAACAAGATAATAGATTAGAAAACTTGCTTTGTTCGTAAATTAAACCGAACAATTTGAATCACAATATCCTATATACATATGCTATCATGACATAGTTAGTCATTATCACATAACTAATAAATTCATCATGTAAGTTTGATTATTTAATCACATAATCAAGTTATAACACACGTTAATCTTTAATAAAATAATTATTCATAGAATAGAAATACTAAAATCAATATTTTACAGTCCTACTATCATCACATAATGTTTTTTAAAATTTCATGTACAAAAAGTACACTGTCAGACCATTCTGCTAACTCGCGTCGTGGCGCCACAGTTTACACTATGGGTCGCGATGCGGTGTGGGGATGGCGCTGCGGCGCGGTAAATACACTACGAAGCCGCGCTGCGGCGTGACGATGGCACGACGGCGCCACTAATGTACTGCTGGGCCGCGCCGCGCCGCGAAACTGCAGTTTCGACTGACAGCTTCGACAACAGTATAAGAAAAATCTATTTTGGCCTACAAACTCGTTTCTAACAGACTAATTCACATGCAATTCATACAAAAACTACATGTAAACATAATTCAAGAACTCCTAACATGGTTCTACCCATACAACAACATAAACAATGAATTTAAAACATCCAATTTCACTGTTTTTGATCAAAACTCACTTTTTGATATTTTAATGAAAATCAACACTGTAAATTTTGTTTTTCAACCAAAACAACTAATTCAAAGTATCTTTATCAATAATTATACATACTCTATCAAATTAAATGGTCAATTTATCAACTAAACAACTAATTAACCCTCAATTTCTACTTTAAATTAACTCATACTCATTTACAAAAACTCTCTGTAAAAAGGTTTTCTTCACAAACTACATACATAACAACAATACATTGACTATAACTTATGAAAATCGTTTTAACATCACTAGTATGTCATATAAAGCCACATAACAACAAAAATTCATGCTTACACAAGGATTCTACAGAGAATTTGGGATGAGAAAAACTAAAATTTTAAAACTAAAAAAAATAGAACAATACCTTGAAGAAGATGATGATGGTTATTCCTTTCTATTCTCAAGCTTCTTCTTCTCTAATTTCTAGCATTTCTTCCTCTCTTCTTTTCTTCTTCTCTTCTTCTTCTCTTCTTCTTCCTCTGAGTTTTTCTTTTCTTCTCTCTAACCTCTCTCCTCTATTCTTACGTATTATGATATAACGTATAAGATATAATATATATATTAAATATATAATATAACTCTAACTTAACTGACATCAGTTATTTTTTATTTGAAATCAAAAGCCATAAGGCTTGTTTGGCTAACCACTAAAAAGATAATCAATTAACACTTATGCCTTGTTTGGTAAAACACACTTAGATTAAAGACTTTAATAGGCATTAGGGCTTGTTTGGCAAAACTGAATTAACTCCTTTAATTTATTTAGTAACTCCTTTATAGTAAGGTTATTTGTCACACTTCTTATTAAATTAAATAATCAATTTAATCAATTAAAATATTAATCACATAATTCAATATCACATAAATTATATTTTTATTCAACCAACTAACACTTTATTTTAATCACAAATTCCAATTAAAATACTATAATTCAATTAATCATTATAAGCTCTCTAGCTTACTTATTAAATTAAATTAGTATATAATCTCATAGCAATTAATTTTCTTAGCTCCTTAACTATTTTTTCAACAAATAATTAACTAAACCACATCAACTCAAATTGCCATTAAATACTTATATAATTCAATAAATATTTAATATTGCAAATAAATATTTAATATTTAATTATTTATTTAACAAATAATTAACTAAATCACATCAACTCAAATTGAACAATTATTTATTCAACAATAAACATATCCATTAATTACTTATATAAATCAATAATTATTTAATATTATACTTTAAAATTCTGGAATGTTACAATATTAATAACTCTGTCATATCAATTATTGATTTAATAATATATAAAATATCGACAATAATTGAATTAAATAACGTGAGATATTATGCAATAATTAATGTAGCAATAATTGAACAAAACTGAGTGACTTCTCACGTAAGTATCAATAATCAATATCGTGTGCTACTATGCAACCACGCGTATTACTGTACTTTACTACCGAGTAGTTCAGAAATTTTAACAGTAAAACTTTCGCCGTTATTTTCATAAAAATATTTTTGTCCTTTTCTCAATCCGACAATAATTTTGTTGTGGGGTCCACCAATGATTGTACCGTCCTACAGATATTCCCCGATAAAAAAGAATATTCCCCGACCAATCGAATATTATACAACAACTTGCATACTTTTCAAAATTTATAAATATTACCCAAAGCTATAACATTATCTCAAATCCACACTATAATTTTGAAAATAATATTTCGAGAAAATTAAATCTTTATTCGTAAAATTTGAGATTTTAGAACTGTCCATGAGTAATATTCATTTTTACGGTACTATTCACAAAGTATAATTCACGGAGTAATATTCACAAAGTACTATTCACGGGTACTATTCACAAAGTACTATTCACGAGTACTATTTACAAAGTACTATTTACATGGTACTATTCCCAAAGTACTATTAACGGGGTACTATTAACTCGGGTACTATTCACTCAGGGAATTATTCATGATAAAAAATTAATTTCTTTGCTGTCCAAATCATTTTTGATACAATATTATTCTTGAATTTTACTCCACAAAACAGTATCATGTTGACAATTTGGACATTAATAAATTCTGGATAAATTAAGTTATAAATCTTTAAAAATTTATCATTTGCTTTCTTTTAATTGAATTCTTATATCATTGTCATCATCATCATGCTTATATTATGATAAAAGTGATATGTGGCTTACGTGCATAGATGGACTGTTGATTGGTATGATTATGACCATGGATTATTCGGTATAATCATGACCGTAATGTTATAAATGATGTGGTAAAAATCCTCATTGGCCCGTAGTGCATTGATGGACAGATGTTGGTATGATTATGACCAGGGATTATTCGGTATAATCATGATCATTGATGATTACATGAATATCCTTGGCCCATAGTACATGTGTGACGCCCCAAAATAGGTATACATCACCCATTCTGAGTTATCAATACATAGTACAGAAACAACTACAACTTTATTATTACAACAGTAAAACTGTGAGTTTGAATACAAATATTATCTTCTAGACAATATATATACTCAAATAAATCCTCATCACATTTATTGATACATTATTTTACAAAAATGGTGAAGACTACTAAACAACTCTCTCTAGAACCTTCATTCCATACCCTGATTCGTACTCGCTATATTCTCGCCTCCTGAGAAGAAAAATGGAACAAAAAGGAAAAGGGTGAGCTCAACTAGCCCAGTAAAGAATATTATGACTAAGATAATATACAACAAATTATTGTTAGTCTTCAACAAGAAAAAATCTAAAAGAATACATTAAACAACAAGTTTTAGATCAATATTCGCAGCGAAAAATATTAATTCATAGAAGAGTTACGTAGAGGATGAAATCTACTAATATGTATGAATTTAACAGTCCATCATCATTATTTTATCCCTGTAACATCAATCAATATATATCTAAAATCAAATATTCATCTTTGCACTACAGGCCAAAGATATTCATCAGTTGGTCATGTTCATCTAAACACATGTTCATTTTTGCACTACGGGCCAAAGATATTCATCAGAAATCATTCATCTTTGCACTACAGGCCAAAGATATTCAATTATATCATCATTTAGGACTGAGCATGATGAAAAATATTTTTAAAGAAACGAATCCAGTGAAACAAAATGACAAGGATTAAGGATTAAGGATTCGTACTTTGTTTTATCCATGTCCAAAAATACCTCAAAAATAATCATAGTGGTGTAAAATTCATGAATGATCAAAATATGGATACAATCAAAGCTAGTATCCACAATAGATATTTTAGACGAAAAGGAAAATTTTCATTTTTCGATGAATAGTGTCATATTCGTGAATAGTGTCGTATACGTGAATAATACCGTATACGTGAATAGTAACTCCGACACAAAAAGTTCCAAATTTGATTAAAAGTTCAGATCAATACTTCAGCATAATGATATTAGAAGAAATAATATCATTTAAGAAGAAAATAACATTCCTTACATCAAAAGACAGTACTTCTAGTTGAAACACCGGATATAGGCTATGACTTGAACTTTTACCGTATAACATTACTCAAAGTATACTCAAAATACTCACAAGACTACGCTCGATAATATAGAGAGAGAAAACTTCAGTTTCTGGTGTGATTTTCAATTCTAACCTAAGCACCCTATTTATAGGAAAATGCTAAGAACACCAAAGTAGAAAATTTAATATAATAATTTTATTTAACAAATATTCAAGCCCACTTCCCAAGAATCCGAATTCAGCTCATTTACCACACATGTGGACTTGCAAAAAATGTTTTTCATGAATAAAACAATTAAAACCTCCAAAAATCAATTATTTAAGAATTCGGAACTTTAATAATTCATAATAAATAGTTCTTTTGTCAGAAAATTCGAATCTCGCGACTTTCCATAGGAAATTCCATTATCTACAACTTTACAGTAGAAAGATTTTCTAAATTTCAAACAAAAATTGACCGAAATCCACAAACGAGAGATTTTACAGGCTATAATCAAATTTCAGACAAGAAATGGGGTCCATCGACACACAAAACATGTGTTAATCATTTAATGCAACAAAAATACTCTTCCTCCTCATATACTCATATATCCCACATTCATTATAAAAATATCACCGTTAATATATTATTAAAATAATATATTTAAATGAAGTATTTTATCAGAAAAAGATAAAATATTAATTTTCAACAATTGTCACATAAAAAATTTTCTCCATCTATATCCACATAAAATCAATATTTTTCTCATCATATAAATCAATAATTAATTATTCACAAATAATATTACAGAATCGCAGTATTGGCAATCAGGCCGTTCCCAGGAAAGAGGGAGCTTTCCAATAAGGATCTCTCCTTACTGGCGCATAATTAGGTGACCAAACCTCTCCTTAAACAGAACTTTCTAGACATTGCCAATAATTTTATCCAATAATATTATTCAGATAATATGAATTATTGCTCCGATAATGGAAAATACTGTGTAATGACAATTTATTGAAACAACAGTAATATAAAATATCAATGCAACAATTATTGAATTAATAAAATAAAATACTGAACAGTAATTACTGTAACAATTATTGAGTAGTGCCTTCTTACGTAAGAATTAATAATTGGTGCAATACCGTGTGCTACTGTGCAACAACGCGTATTACTGTGTTTTAACCACCGGGTATTCCAACAGTGTTAACGGTAACAACAACTTATATTTGTCGTTTTCTTCATCTAATCTCTTTCAGTTATGGGGCCCACAAAAGACTGCGTCGTCGTACGAATATTCCCCGACAGCAAAAATATTCCACGACTAAACGAATATTCCCCGACAATAATGAATATTTTATAACCACTTGCTTATTTTGAAATATTTGCGTATTTTACCCATAACTATCCACATTAATCAAATCAACCCTTACTATTTCAAAATAATAAATAGAGAAAATTAAATTTCATTTATTAATAATTTGGGATCTTACAGTAGGGATGATTCGATGATTTAGTTTATTTATTAAGCTAAGTCTTAGTGATAAAATTGATGATAAACTTTTTAAATCATAGAAGATAGTAGATATCATGCTCTACTTGACTCTTCTAATGGATTGCTTGTTCCGCTGCAGTTAAACTTGATATTTATTATATTTTATTAGTTTAACACTGTTGAAGGCTAACGATAATTTATTCTGCATTATCGTAGTCATAATATTTCTTACTAAGCTAGTTGAGCTCACCCTTTGTTTTCATTATTCTCTTCAGGAAATGAGAATATAGCTGAGACTAGTCAGGGAACAGAGTGACGGTCCAGATGTTTGCATTAGTAGTCCTCACTATTCAGTGAAATAGTGTGATAATAATTGTAATGAGAACTTTATTTGAGTTTGGATACTCTCTACGAGATATTATTCGTGTTGAAACTCTCAGCTACGTTTTGTCATACTGTATAAAAGAAGTTTGTATTTAAATTCTGTACCGTGTATTTGGCGACTCAAGATGGGTGATGTATACCTATTTTGGGGGCGTCACAATGTATTTAAGACTTATTTGTTTATGAAGTTTTTGCATTGTTGTATTAAGGTTAGATGACCTGTGATTGATTTGTTTAAGCTGTTGTAACCCTTTATTGGGAGGATTTCTATTTTATTTATGAGTTTGTTTATTTATGGGTAGTTAGATGTTATTTATTTTGAAGAGTGAACACCAATTCTGTGGGAAATTCGAGTACCTGAATTTGGGGTTGTCACAGAAGATCTATAGAGAACTTTATATAAAGTCAGCAATTTCAAGTATCATACATATATAATTGATCGATCAAGTCCAAGTGTTGAAACTCTGAGTTCATACTAGCTCAACTCTACGAATCAAAGAAATACACTAATTTTTTTAATAATTATTAATAAATCATATTAATTTTGAACTTAAAAATATTTTAAAATAATTTACAAAAAATTAATAATAATCTTATAATTTGATATATCCCTTTTAGCGTAATATTATTTTTTTGTCTGGTAAGTCGACAAGAATAAAATTAAAAATATGTGTGAAAATTTGCAAATTTAACAAAATCAATGGTTATATTACTCTTAATGAAATATTTTCCAATTAGTCCCTAAATTTGCAAATTTAAATGATTATGTTAATTTGAATTAATACTCCATCCGTTTCTAAATTTGAGAAACAATTTGACTTTTGAAATCAAACGATGACATATTAAATTTCAAATTGATGTGAATTTATTTAATTTTAATTGATACAATTAGCATTATTATATAATATATAACAAAACTTTCAATCAAAAAATTTATTTTATTTTAAATTTTTATAAATTATACCCATTTTAAAATTTAATATACGATAATTTGATATTATAATTCAAATTGTATCCCTAAATGTTTTGAAACGGAGGTAGTAAAATGTTTAGAACTAATGCTGTATAGTCACTTTGCATGATTGTCTAAATTTTTTATTTTAAGCGATAATGCTTATCCGTGTAGAGTCCTTTAAGGAGGAAATGGTGAAGGAAAAAAAATCAGAAACTATAAATATATATTTTATGGGATAAGGTCTAAAAATACTCTTAACTTTTACTGCGATGTCTATCGAGCATTATATACTTTTTTTTTGTCCAAAAGTACCCTTAATGTTATAATTTTTGGGTCGATTGTACCCATGCCGTTGACAGACATGTCAAATAGATTAACATCCGTCCAAATTGCTTACGTGGCTGTCAGATGTACTAAAAATATTAATTAAAAAAAATACTAAATACTAATTAAAAAAATATTAAAATACTAATTAAAAAATACTAAATACTAATTTAAAAATATTAAAATACTAATTAAAAAAAAATACTAAATACTAATTAAAAAATATTAAAATAATAATTAAAAAAATACTAAATACTAATTAAAAAATATTAAAATACTAATTAAAAAATACTAAAATACTAAAAAATTAAATTAAAAAATATTAAAATACTAAAATTCAAATTATTTTCTTAATTAAAAAAAATACTAAAATAGTAAAATTATTTTACTAAATATTAGTATTATATACTTTTTACATACTAATTACATATTTACATCAAATACTAAAAATACTAATTAAACAAATATTTACATATTTTACAGCTCCATCCTCCCTACCCCCAATTCGTCCCTCCTTCCTCTCTCCTCTCGAAATCGTCTCGAAATCGTCACAAGTTGTCCGTTACATTTCCAAAAGTCGACGACAAACTCAGCACACAAACAGATAGAGCCAGAGGAGAGAAGGAGATATACAAATTGTTAAGAACAACGGCGTATTAAGTGTTTAAGTTTTCCGATGAACTGAAAATCAGTGATGATGGCAATCGATGAGGATAAACCACCGTCAGACGGTAGAGTTTGGGGATTATTCAAGCTGCCGTTTCGAAACTCCGATAATTCAAACCCGAAGACGTCGTACCAATTTTGTTGGTTCGGAATTAGATCGAAGGGGTTGGAAAGGAGATTTAGATCTGGATCTATTTGGTTTACAATTTTTGAAAATATGAAAGTTTTGTATTACTCCCTCCGTCCCAAATTAATTGCTCAGTTTTGACTTTTTAAAGTCAAATTGACCATTTTTAAAACTAATCTTTTTACTATTTTTGCTAAAATATAGGTGAAGAGATTATAACCAAAAGAAAGTATATACAATTTATTACTAATCCTAATTTTTATAATTTCAGAAATATATTTATATATGTTTAATTATTAATTCTAAAAATAGTCAATTTGACTAAAAAAAGTCAAAATTGAACAGTTAATTTGGGACGGAGGGAGTACAATTTAATTTTGAAATTAAGGCTTTTTTTTATCCTTTTTGTTCTTTTTTCATGCCTCGTCAGCAAATATTATCCACGTTTTAACGGAGTAGGTCTATTTGGCATGTCTATCAATGGCAGGGGAACAATTGACCTAAAAATTGTAACGTTAAAGATACTTTTGAACAAAAAAAATATATAAAGTGTTCGATAGACATCGTGATAAAAATCAGGAATATTTTTGGACCTTATCCCTACATTTTATTATGGTACCACCGTACTAGCCATTAATTAATTTGGTTGGTGGAATTGTGATGCAATTAGCCTGATGTCATGTGTTTTCCGCATGGGGTGTTTATACTTTGTTACACTTTATTGTATAGTAAAAAATAATATAAAAAATAAATAAATTTTATCAATAATTTAAATAATAAAATTTATGTATTATTTTTAATAAAAAAGGAGGTGGGGGACACTGCCGTAATTGAGTGAATTACCGCATAAAAACGATGTTATTACCCCTCTTATGTTATTACCTCTCGTATGTTGTATGCAAAATATTATTTCTCAATTTATTTTCACATAATAATTTTTATATAGTTTATACACATAAAATTATTTATAGTGCATAATACGTTTAATCTTTTTTAAAGAGGAAATTTGTAAAGAGAAAAACAAAAGTATTAAATATTTAAAATTAATTTGGTTGGTGGAAGTGTGATGCAATTAGCCTGGTGTCATGAGTTTTTTTTTTATTGGCTGTTAATATTTTAAATTCATGCCGGTGCCCTTATTAAATTACCATTAGCCAAAATTTCCATGAAACTGCCAAAAACAAAAAGTAAGAATAAGGAAATGTGGTCACACGACTCACATTGGTCAATAATGAAGGCTAAACAAAATTGACAGCTACAAGTTAGCACCTTCCTCTTAAATAGTTTAATTATACGAGAAAATGACAATGGAAACAGATAATTATTTAAATAAGTCTATTATCATATAAAATCGTTCATACTGTTTACATATATTCACATGTATATTTTGATGATCTATGTGCAGAATAAGTCACGTGAGTTATCAAAATATACATGTGATTGTATGTGAGCGGTATGTGAGACGGATTATATTAAAAAGATAAAAGACAAACAAATTAATTATTAATACAAGGATTATATAACAAATTATTTTTTCTTTGATGAGCAAGATTATGGGCTGTTGTACTCCCTCATTTCTTTTTAATCAATGATTTTTGTAAGAAAACAATGATTAATAAATGTAATTAGTATATGTTGTTTAAACTAAATTGGGTAAAAAATCTTAACATTACCATTATAAATTTAATGAAGCAGAGAAAAAAAATTAACATTTAATATTTAAAATTAATATGAAAAATTAAGTCATTAATTCTTTTTGAAATTTACTAACACCAATATAAAAATGATCGATTTCTTTTTTCAAAAAAATACATATAAAAAAAGAAATGGAAGTTGAAGGAGTATGATTGACTTTTTTAAGAACAAATTGATACTCAAATGTGTAAATACTTAGAGTCCCGCATACACTCATATGCATATTTTGATAGATAAGGTGACTTATTTTTATGTGATAATAAACTTATTTTTTTTGTTTTAGTTCTGTCCTATACAATTCGCTTGTCTATATATACACTTTCCCTGCAGGCCTGAAGTATTTAGTTCTGCATAACCATTAGTTTCCTCACCTAAATTTGAATCCAAAAAGTCATTAGTTTCCTCGTCTAAATTTGAAATCCAAAAGGCAAAAATGATGGGTGAAATGTGGACAACAATAGGCTCTGGAATTGCTAGCCTAATGTTCATCTGGGCAATGTTCCAGCAATATTTCCCTTACGATCTTCGCCGTTATTTCCAGCGATATGGCCAAAAAACATTTTCAATTTTATATCCTTACATCCAAATCAGATTCCATGAGTATCCCGGGGACGGATTCAACCGTAGCACAGCCTTTGTTGCAATTCAAAGGTACCTCGCCGCCAATTCTTCCACTACAGCTAGAAGGCTGAAAGCTGATACAGTAAAAGACTCCGAATCTATTGTACTCAGCATGGATGATAACGAAGAGATTACAGACGAATATCAAGGGTTTAAGCTCTGGTGGGCGTCGAGCATGACGATGCCTAAACAACAGTCCATTTCTTTTTATCCGAGGGAGGATGAAAAGAGGTACTACATCCTCACATTCCACAAGAAATATCGCGAAATTGTGACAAAATCTTACTTGAACCATGTGCTAAAAGAGGGAAAAGATATTTCTGTGAAGGACAGGCAAAGGAAGCTCTACACGAACAATAAAAACGAGACTTGGACAAGATATGGCAGGACTATGTGGAGTCATGTTGTTTTTCAGCATCCAGCTAGTTTTGAGACTCTAGCATTGGAGCCTAAAATGAAGAAGGATATTATCAATGATTTGATTACATTTAGCAAGGCGAAGGACTATTACGCGAAGGTGGGGAAGGCGTGGAAAAGAGGGTACCTTTTGTATGGTCCACCGGGAACTGGGAAGTCTACAATGGTTGCAGCGATGGCAAATTTGTTGGAGTATGATGTGTATGATCTCGAATTAACCTCAGTTAAAGACAATACGGAGTTGAGGAAATTATTGATAGAGACTTCTGGCAAGTCGATTATTGTGATTGAGGATATTGATTGTTCCCTTGATCTTACGGGGCAGAGGAAGGCAAAAAAGGAGAAGGATGGGGAAAAGGATGAGAAGGATCCTGTGAAAAAGGCCAAAGAGGAAAAGGAAAGCAGCCATGATGCTAGTAAAGTGACATTGTCCGGGCTTTTGAACTTTATTGATGGGCTATGGTCTGCTTGTGGTGGGGAGAGGATTATAGTGTTTACGACGAATTATGTGGAGAAACTTGATCCTGCCCTGATTCGGAGAGGGCGAATGGATAAACATATTGAAATGTCGTATTGTTCGTTTGAAATATTTAAAGTGCTTGCGAGGAATTATTTGGATATTGAATCGCATGAACTGTTTGCGACGATTGGGAGATTGATGAGGGAAACTGAAATGATTCCTGCTGATGTTGCTGAGAATTTGATGGCTAAATCTGCTGAGGAGGATGTTGAGAGTTGCTTGAAGTGCTTGATTAGTGCACTGGAAAGTGCAAAAGAAGCGGCACGAGTTAAGGCTGAGGAAGAAGCCAGAGTGAAGGCTGAGGAAGAGAAGAAGAAGAAAGAAGAGACTGCTGAAGAGAAGAAGAAAGAAGAATCATCAGTAGTTAATGGAAAAGCTGAAGAATCACTAGTAGAAAATGGAGTGAAAGAAAATGGAGCGTAAGAAAATACAGTAATTAATTACTTTGGTAATATTACTACCTATGTTTCTTGGAAAAAAAATTTGTTCCTTTTTAAAATGTTATTTGTTGATTTCAAGAAAGAAAGGATTAATAACTTAGTTTCTTATTAATTTCCTAAGTATTAAATGCTAATTTGTTGAAGAATCATCATTAGTTAATGGGTGAAAGAAATTAGTGTAAGAAAATGGAGTAATTACTTAATACTTACGGATAATACAAGAAACTGAGTTATTAAGCATCTCTTGAAATTTAACAGCAAATAAGAAATAACAATAAAAATACAAATAAAAAGTATACAAACTTAAAGAGAGTCCTCATTATAATTATTAACACATTATTTTATAAAATAGTGAGGACTACTAAAACAACTATCCTGAACCCTCACTCCATACATCGGCTAGTTCCTGCTATGTTCTCACCTCCTGAGAAGAAAATGGAACAAAAAGAAAAAGGGTGAACTCAACTAGCCGAGTAAAGAATATTATGACTAAGATAATATACAACAATTTATCATTAGTCTTCACCAGAAAAAAATCTAATAAAATATAATAGACAATAAGTTTTAGATCAACAACTGCAGCGAAAACAACAATCCATTAGAAGAGTCAAGTAGAGAAAGAATTCTACTATCTTCTAAGATTTAAAAGTTCATTATCAATATTTTATCCCTGTAACATCAATCAATAAACATCTTGAATCAAATATTCATCTTTGCACCACAGACCAAAAATATTCATTTGTATCACCAGTTGGTCATTTTCATCTCAACACTTGTTCATCTTTGCACTACGGGCCAAATATATTCATTAGGTAATCATTCATCTTTGCACTATAGGCCAAAGATATTCAGTAATATCATCATTTAGGACTAAGGATGATGAAAAATATCTTAAAGAAAACGAATCCAGTGAGATAAAAGATCAAAGATTAGGGATTCATACTTTAGTTTATCCAAGTTCAAAAATACCTTATAATAATCAATTGTGGAGCAAAATTCAAGAATAAAGATCAAAATATGGATACAATCAAAGATAGTAACCATAATAGACAACTTGGACAAAGAAAAAAATAATTTATTTTTTCTGTAAATATTGTCGTATTCGTGAATAGTGCCGTATACGTGAATAGTGCCCCAGACACAAAAAGGTAGAAATTCTACAATAAAATTCATACCAATATTTCGGTATAATGATATTGAAAGAATAACATCATTATGAAGAAAATAACATCCCTTACCTCAAAATATCAGTACTTCTGATCGGAATATCGGTTTAATGCTGAAGGAAACTTCCCCTGATGAATAGCAACTCACAAAGTATCTAAATACTCACAAAATACGCTCGATAATATAGAGAGAGAAAGAGATAAAACTTGTTTCTGGTGTGATTTTTAATTCTAACTAAACACCCTATTTATAGAAAAATGCTTAGAATGCCATAGTAGACTAATCTGCTACCTAATGGCTTTACCTGCTACTATTCAAGCCCAACACTTTTGAAAATAAATTCCAGCACATTTTATTTCTCACCAACCAAAAGTGGGGCCCACCATATTTTAATAAAAACATTTATTTTTAAAACTTCAATAATTCAAAATAAATAGCCCTTTTATCAGAAATTCGAATCTCATATGCTTTCCATAGGAAATTTAATTCTCTACAACTTTGTAAATTTAAGTTTTTCCAAATTCCAAACGAAAAATGACTGAAAACCACAAACGGACGATTTTCAAAAATTCCATTCCGACAAATACTGATAAAAGACCTCAACATTAATTACTTCATTTATATCCACATAAAAATAAATATATGCATCATTTATATCCACATAAAATAAATATTTCCTTATCATATAAATCAATAACTAATTATTCACAAATAATATTACAGAATCACAATTATGACATTCAGGTCGTTCCCAGCAAAGAGGGGGCTTTCTGATAAGGATTTCTCCTTATTGGCGCTCAATTAGGTGACCAAACCCCTTTTCTAGACAGAACTTCCTTAGACATTGCCAATAATGCTATCTAATAATATTATTCAAATAATATGAATTATTGATCTGATAATGGAGATACTGTGAAGTGATAATTATTAAACAACAACAATATAAAATATCAACGCTGCAATTATTGAATCAATAATATAAAATATTGAACCGTAATTACTGTAACAATTATTGAGTAGTGCCTTCTTACGTAAGAATCAATAATTTCAAAAATACTATGCAATACCGTGTGCTACTGTGCAACCACGCGTATTACTGTATTTTAACCACCATGTATTCCAACAGTATTAACGGTAACAATTATGCCGTTATTTATAAAAACTAAAACTTGTCGTTTTCTTCATCCGGCAGTTATCTGTTATGGGGCCCAAAAATGGCTGTGCCGTCGTACGAATATTCCCCGATAGCAAGAATATTCCACGACCAAACGAATATTCCCCGACAAAATGAATATTTTATAACCACTTGCTTATTTTACAAAATTTTCACATTTCACCCATAACCAAAGTATTATATCAAATTAACACCTTACTATTCACAATAATAATTATAGAAAATTTGATTTTATTTATAAAAAGTTTGGGTCTTACAACCTCCCCTCCTTATGAAATTTCGTCCTCATAATTGACGTACGTTCCTGGTGTTTCGAAAAGGTGAGGATACCTCGCTTTCATTTCTGATTCCAACTCCTAGGTCATTTCTTCAATAGCATGGTTTCTACACAAAACCTTAACTTGTGGTATAACCTTGGTGCGTAGGACATGCTCTTTCCTATTTAAGATCTTAACAAGTACCTCCTCGTACATTAAATCTTCGGCTATCTCGTTCGGTTCTAACTCAATAATGTGGTTTGGGTCTTTCACATATTTACGAAGCAAAGATATGTGAAAAACATTATGAACACGAGACATGCTTGGAGGTAATGCGAGTCTATAGACCATATTTTCTATTCGGTCAAGAATCTCAAATTGACCAACAAATCTTGGATTGAGCTTTCCTCTCTTCCCAAATCTTGTAACTCTCTTCCATGGAGCAATACGTAACAATACATGATCCCCAATATTAAATTCAACGTCCTTTCGATGAAGATCCACATAACTCTTTTGTTGATCATGTGCCGTTTGTATACGTTGTCGAATCGTTTGGATCTTTTCTGTAGTTATGCGTACCAACTCTGGTCCAAATAATGTTGCTTCTCCCACCTCATCCTAACATACTGGAGAGAGAAACTTTCGTCCATACAATGCTTCAAATGGAGCGATGCCTATACTTGCTTGATAATTATTTTTGTAGGAGAATTCCACCAATAGTAGGTATTTATCCCAACTCCCTTTAAAATCTAGGACACATAGTCTTAATAGATCTTCAAAAGTTTGAATAGTCCTCTCTGATTGCCCGTCCGTTTGAGGATGGTATGCCGAACTGAATTGTAAATCTGTGCCCATAGCTTTCTACAAGCTAACCCAAAATCGTGAAGTGAATCTTGGGTCACGATCCAAAACTATGGATACTGGCATGCCATGCAATCTCACAATCTCATTTACGTACATACTAGCAAGACGTTTAAGGGAATAAGTCTCACGTATAGGCAAGAAATGGGCAGACTTGGTTAATCTATCAACAAAAACCCAAATCGCATCTATGCCTTAAAAAACCTTGGGAAGACCCGTAACAAAATTCATAGTAATGTGTTCCCACTTCCATTTCGGAATATCAAGTGGTTGTAATGGACCCTTTAGTACTTGATGCTCCGCCTTTACATGTTGACAAGTTAAACACCTCAAGATAAACTCTGCGATCTCTCTTTTCATATTGTTCCACCAAAATGTATGTCGAAGATCATGATACATTTTGGTACTCCCAAGATTGATTGCAAACGGTGTGTTGTGTGCCTCCATCAGAATTCTATGCTTCAAGTCAGAATCGTTAGGAACACAAAGTCTGGAGTTGACTCGAAGTATTCCTTCTTCATCGATTCTTGCTTCTGGAATAGCACCTTCTTGCACTTTCTTCTTCATACGCATCAGCTCCATGTCCGTAACTTGAGCAGCTTTAACTTTATCGATTAAAGTCGGTTCTACTCATATGTTGGATATCATCACGTGGGTTCTTGGAGCCTTTATCTCTATCTCCATCCTTTGCAAGTAATACAAAATGGGCCTTTGTGTGAACAACATTGCACTCGTACCCGCATATGATCTTCTACTCAATGCGTTAACTACCACGTTTGCTTTTCCAGGATGGTATTGGATGGTATAGTCGTAATCTTTCAACAACTCGAGCCAACGTCGTTGCCGCATGTTGAGTTCCTTTTGGGTGAAGAAATATTTGAGGCTTTTATGATCTGTATACATCTCCACTTTCTCCCAATACATGTAGTGTCTCCAGATCTTTAACGCGAAAATGACTGCTGCAAACTCCAAATCATGAGTAGGATAATTCCTCTCATATTCTTTGCGTTGTCGCGAGGCATAGGCTATGACTTTCCCATGTTGCATGAGAACACATCCTAACCCTTTGCCTGAAGCATCGCTATAAATAACAAATCCATCCGAACCAGATGGTATTGTCAGAACAGGTGCCGAAATGAGTCTTCTCTTGAGTTCTTGAAAACTCTTCTCACAATCCTCGCTCCAACCATAGTTTGTATCTTTACGAGTCAGATGAGTTAACGGAGTAGCGATTCGAGAAAATCCTTCCACGAATCTCCAATAATAACCAGCTAAGCCCAGAAAGCTACGTACTTCGGTCACCGACTTCGGTTGCTCCCAACTTTGTATTGCTTCAATCTTCGTCGGGTCAACAGACACTCCATGTTTTGACACCACGTGCCCAAGGAATGCTACTTCCTCAAGCCAGAACTCGCATTTCTTCAGCTTGACATATATCTTGTTATCACGAAGCCTTTGCAGTACCAGCTTCAAATGGTGCTCATGATCTTCACAGCTTTTGGAATAGATGAGGATGTCATCAATAAAGACGACAACGAATTGATCCAAATATTCTTTGAACACACGATTCATCATATCCCTGAAAGCAGCAGGAGCATTAGTCAATCTAAAAGACATGACTAAGAATTCATAAATCCCGTACCGATTTCTGGAGGGAGTATTTGGAATATCCTCAGTTTTAATCTTAAGATGATGATATCTAGAATAAAGATCGATCTTTGAAAAGAATTGTGCTCCTTGCAACTTGTCGAACAAGTCATCAATGCGAGGTATCAGATACCTATTCTTGATAGTGACATGGTTCAATTCTCCGTAGTCAATACAAAGTCGCATACTCCCGTCTTTCTTCTTTACGAATAACACAGGAGCAGCCCAAGGAGATGTACTAGGACGAATGAAACCGATGTCCAACAACTCCTGTAGTTGGACCTTTAACTCTTGAAGTTCAATAGGATCCATTCGATATGGGGTTTTAGAAATGGGCTTTGTACCAGGTTCACGGTCAATAAAGAATTCAACTTCACGTTCTGGGGTAGACCGGGAAGTTCTTGAGGAAATACGTCTGGAAATTCACTAACAACAGAAATATTATTCAAATCTGACGTGTTTTTGTTTAAGTTCGTGTCATGGGCTAAGAAAGTTTGACATCCGTTTTTCAATAAACGAATAGCTTTATGGCTTGATATGACAGTGATTGATTTTAGTGGTTTGGCTGTTTGAATTCGCATAACAGGTTGGTTAGGAATATGAAAACTAATAACCTTACAAAAACAATCAATTTTAGCACGATGAGGTATACACTTTGCAAGAGTTTATGATTAGCTTACCCGTGATCACCTCGTTCGGTTCCTTGCTTTTTGGAAAGTTATGAAAGGTGCTCTCACTTGAACCACTGATTTTGACTTGTTTGGGACAGCCTTTGGTGTCATCATTATCGCTAGAATTGACTTTCACTATAGGACATATTCCACCCTCAACTGCTTCGTCGTACTCCTATTTCATGATATGAATCATTAATCTTAGATCCATATCGAATTGGGGTTGACCGCAATGTATAAGGTAATTCAAAACTCGATGTTGGGTTCTCTCAATTGATGTCCAAAAAGGGAAATACATATCATCAATTTTAGCCTTCTTAGATCAGACATCTCTTTCCACAATATCAACGCGTCGTGCGGCTTTTACCCATGCATCACTCATTCTCACTCATTCAGTTTTTTCTTCTTTCAGCTCAGATTCCAGCTTTATCATCTTATACTCTGCCAAAGAGTGCTTCTGTTCAAGCATCAAATATCGGGTAACACAAGCTTGAATCGTTGCATCCTTTTTCTCCACGACCGCCTGCCGTTCTTCAGCCTGCTCTTCTAACTCATGAATACGATTTTGCAATTCTACATTTCGATCATAAAATTCTTCTAATAAATTCTTCTCAGGTTCCTCTTCTTCCTCACTCTCAGCTGCTAACTCTGCGACTAGCTCGGGTGCAACTATTAATTCTTCCCTCACCGCAAGAATATCTCTAATTCCTTCTTCGCTTGACATCATATTATCCTGGTTGGTGATTAGAGGTGTCTCCACTGTTTCATTCACTGCATTGTTAACGTTCTTTGCTGCCATTCTTAAAAACTGTCATAAAATAAGGGTTAATTAAACAAATTAACATATCACATAATATCCCTATATTATGACCGACCAACAAATAATCTTAGGTAGGACACACTAGCGAAGGATTTCTCAGTCTCTCCCCTCCTAGTTCTTGTGTCACATCTCAGCCAAGGATCATATCCCTAAGATTTGATACCAACTGTGACTCTCCCAAAATAGGTATACATCACTCATTCTGAGTTGCTAAATATATGGTATAGAAATAAATACAACCTCAGTAATACAATTGTCGAGCAAAATACGACAACACATATAATGTGAGTTTGAATACAAATATTGTCTAATCGACAGTATACAAACTCAAAAGGAGTCCTCATTACAATTATTGATACACTATTTTAAAAAGTAGTAAGGACTACTGTAAGACCCCAAATTTAATGAATAAAGATTAATTTTTCTCAAAATATATTTTTGAATATTATGGTGTGGATTTGATATAATGTTATAGTTGCGGGTTTTATTTACAAATTTTGTAAAGTAAGCAAGTGGTTATATAATATTCGATTGGTCGGGGAATATTCGTTTTAACAGGGAATATTTGTACGACGACACAATCATTGGTGGACCCCACAACGGAAGTATTGTTGTAGTTAGAAAGCGACATAATTATCTTTTTATATAAATAACGGCGAAATTTTTACCGTTAAACTATTGAACTAATCGATGGTAAAAGTACAGTAATACGCGTAGTTGCAACGTAGCCCACGATATTGATTATTGATGCTTACGTGAGAAGTCACTCAATTATACTCAATTAGTTACTGCATAATATCTCTTATATTATTGATTCAATTATTGTCACAGTATCATCTGCATAATATCTTATATTATTAAATAAATAATTGAGACGACAAAATTATTCATATTATTATATGCAATATTGACAATGTCTAGAAAGTTCTGTCAAGGAGAGGTTTGGTCACCTAATTGCGCGCCAATAGGGAGAAATCCTTATCGGAAAGCCCCCTCTTTCCTGGGAATGAACTGGTTGTTAAATATTGTGAGTTATAATATTAATGATGAATAAGTTCGTGTTGATTAAAGATGAAATTGATATTTCCATTGTGTTGAGATTATTAGTGTAAGTGGAAATCGACATCTATTTTGATAATAATGAGTGTCTGGAGGTTATATTGACCAATCGGGTAACTAATCGGATAAATGAGGAATTAATTGCTATTAATTCACATGCTTATAACTATTTGTTCACATGTGTGTACTATTGATTCACATGCATGTACTATTAGGGGAGGTGGTGCAAGATTGATAATACTTGCATGACTAAATTAAAAATGAAGAAAAAGATAAAGGTATTATACTGTAATATTTCGAGCCCCAAAACGTGCAATTATCGAAACTATGTTTTCCTATAAATAGAAGCTCATTCGTCTTTCATTCTCACCAATTCACTAAGACTTACAAGAGCAATTATAGAAAGAGAAGCTATATAGAGAGAAGCTTTAGAGAGAAAGTAGAAGGGAAGTCCGCTACCTCACTATTCCAGTATCCAGTCTTCTTCTGAGGTAAGGGATATTATTTTTTTCAGTATTCATAGGAATAATATTGTCTTCCATACTCTGTAGTATGTGAGTAATATTATTTTATCTCGTATTCCTGATTATACCCTCATTTTATTAAAGTATTGCTTCTATACTCCATGAAATTAGTAGAATATCCTTGAAATTTGCGCTTCATCTAGTATCGTTTCACAAGGATATTTTTTGCACATTCTTGTTAAATTTTAAGCCATTCATTCCAGAGTACTATCCATGAGTAGTATTCATTTTATGGTACTATTCATAAAGTACTATTCACGAGATACTATTCACAAAGTACTATTCACAGGTACTATTCATAAAGTACTATTCATGAGTACTATTCACGGGGTACTATTCCCGAAGTACTATTCACAGGGTACTATTCACTCGGGTACTATTCACCTGGGGAATTATTCATGACAAAAATTGATTTCTTTGTTGTCCAAATCATTTTTGATACAATATTATTCTTGAATTTTACTCCACAAAGCAGTATCATATTGACAATTTGGACATTATTGAATTCTGAATAAATTAAGTTATAATCTTTAAAAATTTATCCTTTGTTTTCTTTTAATTGAATTCTTATATCATTGACATCATCCTCATGCTTATATTGTGATAAAGGTCATCTGTGGCTTACGTGCATAGATGTACTATTGATTGGTATGATTATAACTATGGATTATTCGGTATAATCATGACCATAATGTTATAAATGATGTGGTAAAAATCCTCATTAGCCTGTAGTGCATTGATGGACAGTTGTTGGTATGATTATGACCAGGGATTATTCGGTATAATCATGACCATTGATGATTACATGAATATCCTTGGCCTGTAGTGTAGGGATGATTTGATGATGTGGTTTATTTATTAAGCTGAGTCTCAGCGATAAAGTTGTTGAAAAACTTTTTAAATCATAGAAGATAATAAATATCATGCTCTACTTGACTCTTCTAATGGATTGCTTGTTCCGCTATAGTTAAACTTGATATTTATTATATTTTATCAGTTTAATACTGTTAAAGGCTAACGATAATTTATTATGCATTATCTTAGTCATAATATTTCTTACTGGGCTAGTTGAGCTCAACCTTTGGCTTTCATTGTTCTCTTTCGGAAATGAGAACGTAGCTGGGACTAGTCGGGGAACGGAGTGACGGTCCAGATGTTTGCATTAGTAGTCCTCACTATTCAGTGAAATAGTGTGATAATAATTCTAATGAGGACTTTATTTGAGTTTGGATACTCTCTATGAGACATTATTCGTTTTGAAACTCTCAGCTACGTTTTGTCGTACCGTATAAAAGAAGTTTGTATTTAAATTCTGCACCATGTATTTGGCTACTCAAGATAGGTGATGTATACCTATTTTGGGGGCGTCACAGTTGGTATCAAAGCTTAGGGATATGATCCATGGCTGAGATGTGAGACAAGAACTAGGAGGGGAGAGACAGGGAATTCCTTTGCTAGTATGACCTACCTAAGTTTATTTGGTATTTAATTGGTCGGTTGGAGTATAGGGATAATATGTGACATGTCAATTAACCCTTGTTTTGTGAAAATGGCATCCAAAAATGTTGAGATAAGCAATGAAGCACATGAGACCGTTGAGTCACCAACGATAAATACTCAGGATAATGTGCATCAGGATGGCAATAATCCAAAAAAAAATAACAACGCTGACCAAATGATGAACGATGGGATGTTCAGAGGCTTTATGCAATTCATGCAACATCTGGCGAGAGCGGATCTTGTTCAAAATGTAGGTTGAAACACTGGCAACTCTCGGACGATCACCGCTAAATAGTTCAAGGAGCTGGGACCATCGAAGTTTATTGGAGAGCCAAAACCACTTAAGGCGGAGACGTGGATAAAGCAGATCACCAAGATATTTTATGTCTTGGGATGCTCCGAGGAGTAAAAGGTTCCCTTTGCCACCTTTATGTTGTGAGCAGAGGCAGATTACTGGTGGGAATTGGTAAAGCGTACTCAACCTGCCGCACTGAAGATGTCTTGGGAAAAATTCCAAGAACTGTTCAACGACAAGTACTTTCCTGAAAGTATTCATCACATGAAGGAGGTAGAGTTTATCAAGCTGGAGCAGAACAATATGACTGTGTCACAGTATGGAGCTAAGTTTGTCGAGTTGTCCCGATTTGCGTCCCACTTGGTTGATAATGAGGAGAGAATGACGCGGATGTTTCTAATAGGTTTGAAACCCGAGATATGTCAATACTTAATTTTTTACAAACTGTGTTTGTATTCAGATGTTATAAATATGGCTCAGTTATTGGAGCGCGATAACTAGTCAACCCAACCAAGAGAGAGTAAATGATAATACCAGTGGTAGCAGTCATTGAAATGGTGACAACAAACGTGGAGGGAATCAACATGCCAAAAATGGTAACCACTTCGGTGGAAATCATGGCTAAGATAATAGATGTGGAAATTTCAAGAAGAGGAGATTCAACAATGATGGAAAGACGTCATCACCAGCACCTATTGTTAAGGAAGGGGAACGATAGCCAATCGTATATTACAAATGCGGAGGGGAGGGACACATCAATCCAAACTGTGCGCAGCAGTACAAAATATGTTACAATTATGGAAGAGAAGGTCACCTAGCCCGATTTTGTCGTGCACCGAAGTCAAGTTCAGTTGGAACGGTGACACCAAATGCCATCCCAGACAAGTCAAAACCAGTAGTTCAAGGGAGAGCGTTTGTTGTGACCTCCTAGAAAGCAAGGAACCCAAATGAGGTCATCACGGGTAAGCTTATCACAAACTCTAGCGAAGTACATACCTTATTTGATACCGGTTGTACCCATTCTTTTATTTCTCCTACTTGCGCTCAACGTTTAAATTTTACTCTAGAGAAATTAGACTTTGACTTATCTGTTAAAACTCCGTTGGGAGAAACCTTCATTACATCCAGTATTTATAAGTCTTGTTTGATTCAAATCGGTAACCGCACGTTACATGTCGATCTTATCACCTTAAAAATACTTGCATTTGACGTGATTCTAGGGATTGATTGGTTAACTACTCATTATGCTAAAATTGATTGTTTTCGTAAGGTTGTTAGCTTTCATATTCCTAATCAACCTATTATGCGAATTCAAGTGACCAAACCGTTAAAATCAATCACGGTCATCTCAAGCCATAAAGCTATTCGTTTATTGAAAAATGGATGTCAAGCTTTCTTAGCTCATGTCACAGATTTAAACAAAAATACGTCAAATTTGAATGATATTTCTATTGTTAATAAATTTCTCGACGTATTCCTCGAAGAACTTCTTGGCCTACCCCCGGAGCGTGAAATCGAGTTTGGTATCAATCTTGAACCCGGTACAAAACCCATTTCCAAAGCCCCATATCGAATGGCTCCTATTGAACTTCAGGAGTTAAAAACCCAACTACAAGAATTGTTAGACATCGGTTACATTCGACCTAGTACGTCTCCTTGGGGTGCTCCTGTTCTATTCGTGAAGAAGAAAGATGGAAGTATGCGACTTTGTATTGATTATCAGGAGTTGAATCATGTCACCATCAAAAATAGGTACCCGTTGCCTCGCATTGATGACCTGTTTGACCAGTTGCAAGGCGCCAAATTCTTTTCAAAGATCGATCTTTATTCTAGATATCATCAGTTGAAAATTAAAACCGATGACATTCCAAAGACTGCTTTCAGAACTCGGTACGGGCATTACGAATTCCTAGTCATGTCTTTTGGATTGACTAATGCTCCTGCTGCCTTCATGGATATCATGAACCGAGTATTCAAGGAATATTTGGATCACTTTGTGGTCATCTTTATTTATGACATCCTCATTTACTCCTAAAGCCGTAAAGATCATGAGCAACACTTGAGGCTGATACTCCAAAAGATTCGTGAAAACAAGTTATATGCCAAGTTGAAGAAATGTGAGTTCTGGCTTGAGGAAGTAGCATTCCTTGGGCACGTGATATCAAATCATGGAAAATATGTTGACCCGACAAAGATTGAGCAATTCAAAGCTGGGAGCAACCAAAGTCAGTGACCGAAGTACGCAACTTCTCGGTTTAGCTGGTTATTATCGGAGATTCGTAGAAAGGTTTTCTCGAATCACTATTCCATTAACTCAGCTGACTCGGAAAGATATAAAATTCGGTTAGAGCGAGGAATGTGAGAAGACTTTTCAAGAACTCAAGAGGAGACTCATTTCAGCACCTGTTCCGATAATACCATCTGGCTCGGAGGATTTTTCATCTATAGTGATGCTTCAGGCAAAGAGTTAGGATGTGTTCTTATGCAACATGGGAAAGTTATAGCCTATGCCTCATGATAACTCAAGGAATATGAGAGGACTTATCCTACTCATGATCTAGAGTTGGTAGCTGTCATTTTTACGCTTAAGATTTGGAGGCATTACCTGTATGGAGAGAAGGTGGAGATCTATATGTATCATAAAAGCCTCAAATATTTCTTCACTCAAAAGGAACTCAACATGCGGCAACAACGATGGCTTGAGCTATTGAAAGATTACGATCATACCATTAAATTCCATCCTGGAAAAGCTAACGTAGTAGCTGACGCATTGAGTAGAAGATCATATGCGGGTATGAGTGCGATATTTTCAAAGGATGGAGATAGAGTTAAAGACTCCAGGGACCCATGTGATGATGGCGAATATACGAGTAGAACCGACTTTAATCGATAAAGTTAAATTTGCTCAAGCTGGAGACCTAGAGTTAATGCGTACGAGGAAGAAAGTGCAAGAAGGTGCTATTCCGGGAGCAAGAATCGACGAAGAAGGAATACTTCAAGTCAACTCTAGACTTTGTGTTCCCAACGATTCTGACTTGAAGTATAAAATCATGATGGAGGCGCACAACACACTGTTTGCAATCCATCCTAGGAGTACCAAAATGTATTGTGATCTTCGACATACATTTTGGTGGTGCAATATGAAGAGAGAGATAGCGGGGTTTATCTTAAGGTGTCTAACTTGTCAACGAGTCAAGGTAGAGCATCAAGTGCCAAAAGGTCCATTGCAACCACTTGAAATTCCATAATGAAAGTGGGACCACATTACCATAGATTTGTTTTACTGGTCTTCCCAAAGTTTCTCAAGGCATATATGCGATTTGGGTCATTGTTGATAGATTGACCAAGTCTGCTCATTTCTTACCGATGCAAAAAACATATACACTTAAACGTCTTGCTCGTATGTACATAAATGAGATTGTAAGATTGCATGGTATGCAGGTATCCATAGTGTAGGGGTTTCGATATAGAAACGCACAGCGAAAATTAAAAATTTTAAGCAATTTCAAAACCCTAAACAGGATCCATGCAAAAATCAATTAACTCAGTGGTTATAAATTATACCGATTGTGAAAATAAAATTGATGCACTCTGAATCTCCAACGCAATTCCTCACGGTACTACGTCTCTACGGTATCCACACGAACACACGTGAACCGTTGCACGATTCTGCAATAAAAGGAGCTGCGGTACTAGCCACCAAAGGAAAAAGTTTTTCGAACTTTTCTCTAGTCACTCTCTAAGAGCGGCTAGGGTTTGTGAGTTTATGATCGTTGCCTAAAATGGCTGCTATATATCATATATATAGTAGTTAATAGGAATTAATCAAAATCCTAATCCAATTAAAATAAAATCCAATATATATATATATATATATATATATATATATATATATCTTAATTAAGTCTTACTTAATTAATATACCTATATATAAATTATACTATTAATTTAAATTCGTAATATAAAATTCTATCAATCATATTGACATATTTAAATCTTTACAATTTAAATTAATTTCCTTTTAATTATGTTCTTTATGTGTGACCCTATAGGTTATTATTACGTTGACAATAATTTTAAAATCATATTATAAAATTATAAACAGTGAGCGGCATCTAGTAATGCATCACTGCTACCCAAGTAATAATAAGATCGATGATTCAATGCAATCTTTTCGTGACAAATGTTTCAATGTAATTTAATCATTTTAACCTTAATATCCTAGATTAAACTCGAGTCATTGAATGTGTCATACTCTTCATAATTTAATCTGAGTTTTTTCTTGATCAATGAGTAGACTATATGAAACAATTCACTATTTGAGCATGGTCATGCATTTCATAGTACTAATCAATCAAGAGGCCTATGGATATCACCTCTAATACATAGGAGGGTTAAATTCCATCTAGATCACTCATATTCCTCACACGATTCATGATGTACCCAATAATCACATTTATAGTCCACCCTATTAAAGGTGACATTTGATGATATCAAAGTAAATAAATTCCCGTGAAGAAATATAGTGATTTTAGGCGGAGGACCATTACATCATTGTCACTATGAGAATTGTTAATGACACTTCGCATAATGCTCCACATAGAATTCTCATGGTGGGTCTGTCTAGTACATCGTTCTCTAACATGTACCTATGAATTGACTTAATATCTCATATATTTATGACCAATGAGATTTGGTCATCGGTCAATCCACATACTAGTCTTAATGCATTATTGTTGTCCCATCAACAATGATACTCGACTAGGGACATTTAAGAAAAATGATACTAATTGTAAATATATAATCTCATGTCCAAGTCACATACTTGAAACTATATAATTTGTATCAATATTCTAAAGATTTTTTTATTATGTTAACATTTATATAACGCAGCAAATAAAACCATTCATTTATTCAATCAAATATAATATCAAAACGTTAAGTAATTATATCAAATAATTGGCCTCTAGGGAATAAACTCTAACACATAGTTTATGATCGAGACCCAAGATTCACTTCACAATTTTGGGGTTAGTTTGTAAAAAGCTATGGGCACGGATTTACGATTTAGTTCGGTATATCATCCTCAAACGGACGAGCAGTCAGAGAGGACTATTCAAACTCTTGAAGATTTACTAAGACTCTGTGTCCTTGACTTCAAAGGAAGTTGGGACAAGTTCTTACCATTAGTGGAGTTTTCCTACAACAACAGTTATTAAGCAAGTATTGGCATGGCTCCATTTGAGGCCTTGTATGGAAGAAAGTGTCGTTCTCCAGTATGCTGGGATGAGGTGGGTGAAGCAACGTTGTTGGGATCAAAATTGGTACGTATGACTACGAAAAAGGTTTAAACGATCCAACAACGTATAAAAACCTCACAAGATCGACAAAAGAGTTATGTTGATCTTCATCGAAACGACGTGGAATTCAATATTGGAGATCATGTGTTGTTACGTTTTGCTCCATGGAAAGGAGTTACGAGATTTGGAAAGAGAGGAAAGCTCAATCCTCGATTCATTGGCCCATTTTTAATCCTTGATCGAGTAAGAACTGTGGCCTATAGACTCGCCTTACCGCCAAGTATGTCTCGTGTTCATAATATTTTTCACATATCTATATTACGTAAATATGTGAAAGACCCGAACCACATTATTGAATTAGAACCGAACGAGATAGCGGGAGATTTAACGTATGAAGATGTTCCTATTAAAATCTTGGATAAAAATGATCATATTCTACGCTCCAAGGTTATACCTCAAGTCAAAGTTTTGTGGAGAAACCACGATGTTGAGGAAATGACCTAGGAGTTAGAATCTAAAATGAAGTCAAGGTATCCTCACCTCTTCGACATACCAGGTACGCACCCTAATTTCGAGGACGAAATTTCATAAGGATGGGAGGTTGTAAGACCCCAACTTTTATGAATAAAGATTAATTTTTCTCGAAATATATTTTTGAATATTATGGTGTGGATTTGATATAATGTTATAGTTGTGGGTATTATTTACAAATTTTGCAAAGTAAGCAAGTGGTTATAAAATATTCGATTGGTCGGGGAATATTCGTTTTAACAGGGAATATTCGTACGATGGCACACTCATTGGTGGACCTGATAAGTGGGTTTTACACCTACTTATAGGGTACCAACTCATGCGAACTATGCCCATATTAAGTACATTTTAGTCTGTTTTAGCTGTATTTCATGTTAATTTGCATTTCGCATACTTAAAACTCCTTTTGGTGAATAAGTGCAGGAATATGCCTAATTTGGTGGTGATATCAGGCACGAAGCTAATGGATGCGTGAGGCGAGGCAAAAGATAGGATGTGCATGGCTAGGATTGAGTGGAACATGGATGGACAAGCATGGATAAACATAGGACATTTCAGTAGTAGTAGCAACATTTCAGAACCAAGCTCAGGAGCAGGATTAAAAGATAGCAACTGCAAGCTGCGCAGCGAAGAGAGCTTGGAGGCGCGCCCCCGCGCTAGTACCCAGCCAAACCAGGGAACATACTGTAAGTTGGGCGACCGCGAGAAGGACAAGCACAGGGAGCGCGTGCCCGCACGAGAAACCGGCTTAACATAAGAACCTACTACAAGTCTCGCGGCCGCGAGCATAATAAGCCAAAGGAGCGCGCGGCCGCACGCGAGGCCTGAAGCTGCTAACTTGTTTTATTTTATTTCTAATTTTTAAGGGTTTTAATTGATTAAAAACGATTCCTGACTGGTGTCAGGGGTATCACTTGAATTTTTTTTTAAGTTTTTTACGTATCTTTACATTTTAATTAGGGTTTACTCTCTGGGGAGAGATTCCAACGTAGAAAGAGGCCACAACTCTACTTTTCTACTCCTTGGGATTTTCTACCAGAGTAGATTATTATTATTAGTTTTTGCTGGAGTCTTATGAGGATTTGAATATTGATTTATATTCAGCAATTGGGTTTGATAGTTTCATCTTTCATCTTTCAATTGTCGTATATTAACCATGTTTGGATTTGATCCCATAATGGCTTTTGGTTCAGTCATGAACTAAACTTCATTATGGGATTGTAACTGATTTTAATATGTAGTTTGATTGCATGCTTAAATGCTGGATTGTTTTGCATATCATATGGAATATCTATCATGATTGTTTTGCATGTATGAATGCTTGATCACCATTCGTTTCAGTATTTGTATGGAATTGACAATGAACATGCAAATATGGATTGTAATCATGATCGTATACGTATATAGGGCTGTGTTATATGGCTTATGTATTTCGTGAACCAGATAGACATATACTGTTTCACCGTATAAGTTAGAATAAGGGCTTGAACTTAAAATCAATATAGTTGCAATTTCACATAGACATATAGTGATTTTGGTTATATTGATGATTACATAGAGTCTATCATCTGTGGATGCTGTGTAAGTAGGTCTTAGTGCATTGAAAAATTGCTAATACTCTTTTAGTACTCTTGGCTATTTTTCTGTGATATGTGAACAAGTCATGCATGATAGTGGCGATTAAATGAAGTATTAAATGAAGTTAGGATCCCATTATTTCCTAATTTGATTTATTATTTTTATTATTATTTTAGTTGCTATTTGTGACTCGAGAACGAACCAATCTTAGTTGTCAGTTTGAGCATATAAAATATAATGAATTAATTAATGTATATCGATTTGAATTAAACAACTTTCTCTGTGGGATCGATACTTTACTTGCTCTGTATTACTTGTTGACTCATGTATGTTTGCATGAGTTAGAGATCTTTTGTTAAGACTAAAAAAGAGGCAACAAGTTTTTGGCGCCGTTGCCGGGGAAAGGCGTTTAATTTAGTATTACTATCATTAGTTTTAAGCTATATTGTATGACTTAGACAATTCTAGTCTTATCTCATTTCAATTTTTGTTTTTATTTCAGGAGCTTGGATAAATTTGTATGCGCACGCGATCAATCAACTCCGATTTAACACCTGTTCAGGATAACATAAACGGGAGTGGTTGGAAGGCGGGTGTTCGTAGAAATTTACAAGTACAGTTGGAAAATATGACAGCTAATATGGCAGCCGAGGTAGAAGGAGAAGAGCAACGAGAGGAGCATATGGCTCTGAAAGAATATTCCATGCCTAATATTAATGGACTATAATCCAGCATAGTTAGACCAACGATAGTAGCCAATACTTTCGAGATAAAAACTGGTACTATTCAAATGGTACAGAATACAGTTCAGTTTGGGGGTGCTGCTACAGATGATTCGAATGAACACCTGTTAAGTTTCATCGAAATTTGTGATACATTCAGATACAATGGTGTGACAGAAGATGCTATTAGGCTAAGGTTGTTCCCATTCTCATTAAGGGATAAAGCGAAAAGTTGGCTTCATTCTCTGCCAGCAGGATCTATAACTACATGGGAGGACTTAGCACATAAGTTCTTAGTTAAGTTCTTCCCAATGGCTAAGACTACAAAGATGAGGACAACTATCTCTCAGTTTGAGCAACAACAGGGCAAGTCATTATATGAAGAGTGGGAGAGATACAAATAAATGCTGAGAAAGTGCTACATCACGGTATGCCGGATTGGATGGTAATCAACACATTTTATAATGGATTGGGATGGCAGTCGAGACCGATTGTAGATGCAGCTGCAGGAGGGGCATTATGGGCAAAGAAATATGAGGAAGCCTGTGACCTTATCGAGACAATGACATCGAATGATTTTCAGAATCCTACATCTCGAATGCCACAAACCAAATTTATAGGTGTGTTGGAGGTTGATGCTATTACTCAATTGTCAGCACAGATGGCAGCCATGACAAAAAAGATAGATACTTTGGTGGAAGGAAAAGTAGAGACGGTTGCCTTCGTATGTGAGATTTTTGCAGGGTCACACTGGACATATCAATGTGTTATCAGCTCAGAATCAGTGCAGTATGTGAGAAATTATAGAAAAGACCAAGGTTAATTTTAGAACACATACCACCCCAACAACAGAAATCATCCAAACTTTAGTTGGTCGAATAATCAAGGGAATTAGCAGAATCAGTTTCAACTAAATAATCAATTTCAGGCACAACCAGCGCAGCCGCAGTTCAATCCTAGACCACCCTTTTCGCCGAGATTTTCTCAACATCAACAACAACATCACACTCCAGCTGCACCTCAGCAAGAAAAGAAATCAGAAGTGGAGGAGATGATGATGAAATACATGGCAAACACAGAAGTTATGATCAAGAGCCAAGTAGTGGCTATAAAGAATCTGGAAACTCAAATGGGGCAGATGGCGAATATGCTTACTAACAGGCCCCAATGTTCATTTCCAAGTAATACGGACACAGATCCAAGAAGAGAAGGGAAGGAACAGTGTCAAGCGATCACATTGAGATTTGGGAAAGATTTTTTAGTTATTGCTAGTCGCATGCCCGCGCGAGAATGCACTAAGGAGGGCGCGCGGCCGCGCGAGGCAGAGGAGCCAGCTACTGAGAAAGAAAATTTGGAGAAATCTGAGGGTCAGCAAGAAGAGAAAGACAGAGCAGGTTCAGAGGAGAAGCTTAAGAGTCCATTACCACCAATGCACATTCAAGTTTTGTATCCGCAGAGATTAAATAAGAAAAGAGAAGATAAACAGTTCATCAAATTCCTGGAGGTATTCAAAAAGCTGCAGATCAACATACCATACGTCGTGGCATTAGAACAAATTCCCAACTACGCCAAGTTTATGAAGGGTATACTGTTAAGGAAGAGGAGACTAGATGAGTTTGAAACGGTAGCCTTGTCAGAGGAATGCAGTGCAGTGCTTCAGCATAAATTACCTCCAAAGCTGAAGGATCTGGGCAGCTTCATAATTCCATACAATATTGGAAAGATGAACTTTAGTGAGTGTTTATATGATCTTGGGGCAAGCATAAATTTGATGCCCTTGTCAGTGTTTAACTAGTTGGGATTGCCGGATCCAAAACCAACAAATATTTCATTACAGTTAGTTAACAGATCCATCACATATCCATGGGGACTTGTTGAAGATGTGTTGGTTAAGGTGGACAAGTTTATTTTTCTAGCTAACTTCATCATTCTAGACTACGAGGAGGACAAAAGCATATCAATAAAACTGGGGAGGCCATTCTTGGCCATAGGCAGAACATCAATAGATGTGCAAAAAGGTGAATTCACTATGCGTATCCAGGATCAAGAGATCACCTTTAACGTCTTTAAAGCAATCAATTTACCAACGGATGAAGAAGAGTGCTTCCTGGTGAACGTGGTGGATTGGTGCCTACAGGATGAAGTACAAAAATTGAGGGATTATGGACCATTGATATGTGCAACGGGTAAAAATTTAGAGTTGATGGAAGAGCCATTGACGAAAGATGAAGTCATTAAATTTCAGGGTGCAGAGGACAAGAAGGAAGGAACCTCAATTCCATCTGTGACATGAAACTCAGAGATAGTCAAGCTAATTGACTATAACTTAGCGCTGGATGGGAGACAACCCATTATTATTTTCTCCATTGATTTATTTTTAGTTATTCATTTTGGGTTATTTCAGTAATTATATCGAATCCATTTTTAATAGGATACTTGATGTTCATGCTCAAGTGTGAAGCAAGAAGTGCTTTGCGAATATTTACAAGTGTTAGCGTTATGAGGCCACTAAGTCATGCTTTAACAAGGTGCATTAATGTCTATGCTGGAACCATCATTGGACAGCATCACTGATAGGCAGAGTGGAATTGAAATTTAGAATTACATATATTAGTATCGCCCGGCCGCGCAGCCCATGAAGCATAAACTCGTGCATCCGCGCGTAAAGTCAATCAGGCCAACAAAACATTATCCAAGTCTCGCGCCCGCGCGCCCAGCTCAGTACAAACACGCGCGACCACGCGCAACACCGGATTAAGACAGATCTGAATAGTTTAAAAAAGAGTTGTGGACCATTTGGACTCTCATTTGGGATAATAACAGACGCAAAATTCTCTCACTCTCCATAACTCACGTTGCTATCTATCTATCAGTTATAAGTTATGCCGTACATCTCTCAATCAATTAGCCACGAGTCTCTCCTCATTCAAAGTCCATGTTTCTTCAACTTCTCCAACGTGCACTATAAAGCTAGGGTTCCAATTTGGAGTGCAGAAACGAGTATTGGGGGTAGAAATTTGTCAAGCTCTTCTTCATTCTCCATCATACACTCTGTGCAATCTTTATCAAACACAAATGGGGCCTCAACGAGCACGGTCTATTGCGTCGTCTTCTTCATCCTCTTCGGGCAGTCAAGAGGTTGATATTGTGGATCATACCAAGTTTCTCAACTTGGAAGCTTAACAAGAGTACTACCGCATTGTGGTGAAAATGTTAGTCAAAGAGCGAGGATTCAAGTCGGAGGGGCAGGATGGCCAGTTGTGCGCTATGATTCGAGAGAGAGGCTAGGGTGGACTGACGGCTACTCCAATACCCGTTCCTATGAGCGTAGTCCGTGAATTATATGCTAATGCCAAGGTCACTATGAGCGGGATATCTCTGGTTCGTGGTATCGAGGTAGATTACAGACCCCGTGCCATCCGATTAATTTTCAAAATTACTGATGTACCGCCAGTGGGGGCTATTAATTGGGTAACCGGTGCTAATTTGGAGACTGACATGGAGTTGATTATTGCAGAGTTATGTGTGCCAGGTACGAAATAGACATATAAAGTTGGCATGACACAGTCGCGCATATTCCCAGCTGCAACCCTAAATCGCTATGCAAAAGTGTGGAACTTGTTTATATGTGCGAAACTCATGCCTTTCGGCCATCAGTACGAAATAACAGCGGAGAGGGCACGTCTTCTGTAGGGCATAATCACCAAAAAGTACATCGACATTGGTCATCTTATTCACGAGAATATGCTGCGCTATCTACGAGGAGGAACGATTAGGAGCATTCCACATGCATCCGTGGTTGCCATGCTTTGTGCTAATCAGGGATGCAACTGGGGCAATGAGCAGATGCAATACCCAAGACAGGACATTACTCATGCCACGATCAAAATTTTTTAGGACTGGCCAGATGGTATACCGAACCCACGTGGACTAGGATTCATCCTTCAGCCCATTTTTCCAGAGCCATCACAATAACCCCCGCAAACAGACGAGGCAGGCTCGTCCACGCACGTACATGCCACCTATGGTGATCTCCAGCTCCGAAGGTTGGAGCGCAAGGTCGATGCCATGTATGATAATTTGGGCACATTAGCGACGGGACTCATAAGGGCTTTAGCCGAAGCATTTGCGTAACAAGGAACAACACAAGAATGGCCTCAGTTCAGAACCGCAACACCATATCCACCACCGGATTCACCACCCGAGGAGGGTGGCACCACCGATAATTAGGGGAGTTTTTCATACGTTTTACCTTCATTCAATTGGGACATTGAATATTTTAAGTTTGGGGGTATTGGGTAGTAGTATTTTTAGTTTGCATATTATTTTGCATGATTAGTTAATTTTTATAGTTGTTGCATGTGTAGATTACAAATTTAGCATATAGTTGCATGTTATAGTTGCATACCTCATAATTCTTACCGTATAGAAAATTTTTGTCTAGCCAATGATGATAGTGAGGTTTTTAAATGATTTCTGAATATTTTGGATAACATGAGCTGGGATATAACATTTTATACAATGAAAGTCATAATGATGTTTAAATACTTTCGGTTTGCACAAATGTGTTCATACGCACTTGTAGGTATAAGAAGTACATTTTGCATTGCTCGATAGAGAAATGTAGTGTTAAAAAGAGAAATATGTGAAAAGTGACTTTTAGACTGTATAAAACATTGATTTTTAAAATTTGGGAAAACATGGGTATCTGTGTATAAAAAAAAGAGAAAAAGAAAGAAAAGTAGAAATAACATGGCTAGTCTTATTTCGGGGCCCTGGCTACTAAATTAAGTACGCCCGAGGGGATTGTTGTAACGCCCCGAAATCCGGTATATCTTTACACCCAGTTTCAGTACGTCACGAGTACATCATTAATCCAACATACATCATTATATACTGAAAAATAACGACATACACTCTCAAATCCCAGGTTCTGGAAACCTTATAACCTTTTTCATTACAAATATTAATAAATATATTTTTTATTTCATCTTACAATAGTGACTTTTATCCGCCACCAAGGATACATAATAGTTCATTAAACTAGTCTATAATTCAATTTTATCTTTTTACATTACAAGTCTTCACTTGATCTTCTCACTCATTCACCTTCTGAATGGTACTTCATCTGTATACCGCCAGCTTGATCTTTACGAGATCTTTAAGTTCTTCCAACCTTGTTCGCTGAAAATTATTTTTCATTTAAAGCAAGTGTGAGCATTCAATTGCCCAGCAAGTCATAACAGTTGAACAAACAACTTCAGAATTAAAACATTTCTTTAGAACTTCTATAACCGTACAAAGGTTATGAAGCAGCTTGAAGAATAGGAATAGTCTCGAGTCCTATCATCTTAAAACATCAGTCACTTTCAATTTAAAATACTTTCATTCCTCTACCTTTTTCATACATATCCTGTCTAGCTAGAATCATTAGCACAGACTTAACAATAACGGTTCTTATATAAACAGAACATACTTGTATTGAACAGCTCAATCACAGAATAATGCATATCATAGAAACACTGAAGTGTTCAAATTATGGCTTAAGGCCTCATACGGTCTACCACATTGTACAAATATTGCACATTCGCACATAGACAAAACTTCTCAAGTACAACATCTGAGAAGTTTAAGAAACTAGCATTCATGTAATATGAATGAAGTTAGGAAACTTGCCTTACGCACAGCTACAACTTACGCTGCACTACTCATTTCAATTCCTATATAACACATAAGGAGAAAACATAAACACCAATTAGTCATATATTGAACTTACGCATTGGTTTACTTAACTTTACTTCTTAGAATTTGCGTTCTTGTAATAAAAGTTTACGCGACTAAATTCCTTTACCAGTTTACGACTTTGTGACATACGGAGATGTCTTACTCATATGTTCATCATCTTGGACGATTTATATTTTTATCTTCTTCTTATAACTTCTCTAGGACTCAGTACACATCGTTTCTCTGCTAGTAGTCCATATGGTACTCTGAGTGGTTTCCCACAAACAACCAACAAACAAGTTCATGTCTCATCTACACTGCCATCACACTGAGTTAGATCGGTTGCCAGTTTCGTATATACCTTCACTCTCTGAAGGAATTGTTTAGCCCAGCTCCCATATTTCAACCATCAAAGGTTAAGATTGTACCACAACCTAAATGTATCTTAACTTATTTGAATCATTAAACTTAATGCTCATTAAATCAAATTCTTATTCTTTACGGCTTCCTGGCAACTAAATGCCATACCTCTGGATTAATTCCTTATCGACTCACATTCGGCTTTCATTAATCTTATTACCGTTAATTCATTATGGCTTTCTAGATAATTCATATCTTATTAATACTTTCGTTATCCATTATATGAAACCCATGTTCATTACCCTTGTCGCTCAACCTCTAAGGAATCACAACCATAGTAATCCCTCACGTTCGTTCATCGCGACTACGGTCCCCGGATATCGGTTATGTAACCCGCATTTATATTCTTTGTCATTTAATCTTGCTTAATCTATATGTTCAACCTTTAATAAATGTTTACATCACTTGATTATGTGTTATATTAGTTGAATATTATATTCTTTATCTTCCCTTACATTTATCCCAAGAGCTGAGCAGTTAAAAGCTCATCTCTGGCTTTTTCCCAACACTGGCGCTGCGGCGCCACACCCTTCTCTAACTCTTGCGCTGCGGCGCCACCCGCTAGAAGTTTATTGTTGAGCTCGCACTGCAGCGCAGCCTTCCAAGGCTCAGCTGGCACTGCAGCACCGAGCCTAAACCCTAGAAAAATTCTCTAAGTCTTTTACAAGCTTGAATCGCTTACTTCGAAATTTTGTAACTTATTCGTTCTAACTCGGAACGAGGTCATTCCAAAGACATTATCTTCCTTATCTTATGTACTTCAATACCCCTTGGATAGAACTTCGTTCTGAATCTGTTAGTGTGCCATTTGATTGACTCGATCTTCACCCTTTATTCATTTTACGTTTTTAATATTCTTCGCTCGTTCGTCCGTAATTCGGTCATCCGAACTCGAAACTCATTCGTTCTTGAGTCCACGACTCACGTTTTCTTTGTTCTCTTACTTTCTTATGAAACCCTACACATTCGGGTTCATTTACAAACTTTCTAATTCTCATTTGTCTTTTACGAAATTTTTGCCATAACTTCGTTATAGCTAAGTTTTAATCTATTCTTCATGAACGTTTCTACCATTCCTAACCAAACAATAATCAACTAACTTACACGCGATGGTTTTAAAATTGTCCATCAACAACAACTATCCTACGATGGTTTTAAATTTGTCCATCAACAACGTTGTTCGAGTTCTTCGCGTGTTCTTCGTTTGTTCTTCCTTTTAATCGATATTTTGGATTATGATTTCACTTTTATTTGGAATTTGATGTTATAGAATATCATTCCTTACTTATTTCACCTACTTATTCATAAGATACATTCGGATCGCTCAAAATTCTTACGAATCTTATACTTCCTTAAGAAATTTATAAATTAAATTTCTAATTCTTATTTCTTTATTTTCTCATGATTTCAATCATATGAAATCATTACTAACATCTTTTACTCCTTAATCTCATTAAGTTATGTTTTATCATAGAAAATTTAAAGAAAATCTATTAGAAGCTAGGTTTTAGGTTACCTCTCTTCTTTATTTTTCTTCCGCTAGACAAAGCCGGTGATTCGTAAGCTTTTATATTTCATGATCACTTTCGATCCAATTATTCATGCTCATGCTCTTCATTCTCCTTCTTCCTCTGAGCACTCTCTCTCTCTCTCTCTTTAAGATCTATGAACATAAGGCTTCCTATTTATAGAAAATCCAAAGCTAGGGTAATTTGGTCATTTCACTCCCCTTAACCTCTTTACTATTCAAGACTTAAGCCCTAAGTTAACTTGGCCTCCACATTAACTTAGCCATTGAGTCTTCTTAGCCCTTAATTTTACTTAGCCTTTAAGTTACTTAGCCCTTAAGTTTACTTAACCCTTAAGTTTACTTAATCATCACTTATAAGTACTTTACTTAACCATTAAGCACAAGCACTTTACTTCGCTATTAAGTTTACTGAGTCATTAGTTAACTTATCTTTTACTTAGCCATTAAAACTAATCGTATTCTACACATCTCATTCTCGTATTCTCTTCGTATATAGTTCATAAGATATTCGTATTATACGTCATAATAATCTTCGTACTATACTCGTATAATAACTAGTATTACACTCGTATTTCTTACGCATAATAACCCTAATTATTATATAAAATCATTAACTTCTCGGAACTCACTTTTCCTAACCCTTAGGTTTTAAGTACGCAGGCAAAAACTTTGTTTTTGCCAGAACTGAAATATTATTGAATATTCCATCACGTCTCTAAATTATACGTAATCATTAAATTCTCGGAATTTCAAAATAAATCTCCGTGCAGAAATGGATGAATAGTGCCTATTTCGTCTTTTTCCCAAAAAATATTTTTTTCCCAGAAAATTCTTATTTTCGTCTTGAAAATTCTTACTCGCTCAGACTAGCTCGTAGCCAGAATACTCCCGACTTATAATCATCCTAAGTTATAGAACGATTAATAAACACATAGCACATAATAGTATAAATAAATTAATTTTGTTAATAACTAATTCTTTAAACTTCAATTCTGGACAACCTGAATTTCTGGGTCGTCACACTCTTCCCCCCTTATAAAAATTCCGTCCTCGGAATTTCTTAAACCCACACCCTTACCTGGGTCATCACATTCACCCCTTCTTCATAGAATTTCGTCCTCGAAATTTTAACCTACCTTTCTTCTCAACTTCACTTCAACAGAGTTCTTATCTTTCCCTCATTCTTAACCCCCATAACCTATCAAGAATCATGAAGTAGAAGGAATAACGAGGAATATAAAATTTCCCCTGAAAATGTATCATATTTTTGCTGAGGGGTCAAATCGACCATGAACTCTTACTAGGTTATTCAACATTTCGCCGTAAGCCCTTCTTTAATGGTCAGTTTACAATCACAAAGAAAGTAAACTACCTCTTCCATGTTCTCCTCAGACTTAATCAAAACAATTTGGTTTGGCACCACTTCTTCAAAGAAAGCTCAATTTTCTTATAATATGACATATCATTTGTCTAGCCGAATCAAGTAGCTGAGACCCTACCAATAAATTGGATATCAACGTGAAACATTCGTCTAGTCAACTTAATTGTCATTGACTACTTCTATAAATTCTTTTCGCAATACATCAAAATGTTTTATGACGTCATGATACCGTACTTTTTACAGTACGTTGAGGACTTCGTCAGTTTGTGACTTCGTCATTATACATCATACCATAGCGGGTTGTTGATTCTAAGATCACATCCAACACCAGGTTCAATTGCATTAATAACTCCATTCTTTTACCATCCTTGCGGATGATATAAAATTCATTTTGATATTTTTAAATCAATTTCTGTCTAGCCGAAGCAATTAGCATAGACATACCAAGAATATGTCTTTTAAAAATCTGTTGGTTCCAAAAGCTGAACCAATTCTTTCCTTTTAAAAATGTACATATCAGTACGATTTCAATAAAGTTCAAAATTTAGTATAGCTAGATGACTTGGAATATCCTATTCTCCATCTACCTTCATTGTCTTACTGCGATAATACTTAATCTTCTCTAGCACCTTCAATACTAAGCCTACTGAAAACAACTCATTTTCAGTCTAAACATTCCTATATCTTAGTACAGTCCATCAGCTTGCCACACATTATGAGTTCATGAACTTTCCAATATAATATGAGTTTAAGAACTATCCAGACAGACCATAGGCAACCATTCGCTGAGACGTTCGAAAACATACCATATTATTATGAGTCACGAATTTACCATAAGTATGAGTTTCAAGAACTCGCACCTACCTTATCGTTCTCTACCTATCAAGTATATACATGAGAAAAGATTCACCTTCTCGCCATATATATATTGATAGCGTGAACAATCCCAATGATTATCATTGTAATAAGCTAAGCAGTTGTTACACCAAGCACAAACCTCTACCCATAACAAAGGTTCATACAACTCAGCTATCACATGAGTCCTCAATTGAAATTTTACACCTTCTAAATCTCTCTTTACTTAATACGAATTTTCGTTAATTCGTATGCTATCTTTTACAAGTCAATCTAAGTTCTTCTTCCCATACTACTTCATAGTACCCTTCATTCATAGTATTAGCTATAAATCATTCATCGTTTAAAAACTCATCTGTTACTACGAGTCACTATGATCATGTGGTGATCTTCTTATCATTCTCTCTACGATTATATCAGCTCTGATACAAACTTGTAACGCCCCAAAATCCGGTCTATCTTCACACCCGATTTTCGTACGTCACGAGTACATCATTCATCCAACATACATCATTATATACTGAAATATAACGACATATACTCTCAAATCCCAGGTTCTGGAAACCTTATAACCTTTTTCATTACAAATATTAATAAATATATTATTCATTTCTTCTTACAAGAGTGACTTTTATCCGCCACCAAAGATACATAATAGTTCATTAAACTAGTCTATAATTCAATTTTATCTTTTTACATTAGAAGTCTTCACTTGATCTTCTCGCTCATTCACCTTCTGAATGGTACTTCATCTATATACCATCAGCTTGATCTTTACGGGATCTTTAAGTTCTTCTAACCTTGTTCGCTAAAAATTGTTTTTCATTTAAAGCAAGTGTGAGCATTCAATTGCCCCGCAAATCATAACAGTTGAACAAACAACTTCAAAATTAAAACATTTCTTTAGAACTTCTATAACCGAACAAAGGTTATGAAGTAGCTTGAATAATAGGAATAGTCTCGATTCCTATCATTTTAAAACATCAGTCACTTTCACTTTGAAATACTTTCATTCCTCTACCTTTTTCATACACATATTGTCTAGCTAGAATCATTAGCACAGACTTAACAATAACGGTTCATGTATAAACAGAACATACTTATATTGAACAGCTCAATCTCAGAACAATGCATATCATAGAAACACCGAAGTGTTCAAATTGTGGCTCAAGGCCTCATACGGTCTACCACGTTGTACAAATATTACACATTCACACATAGACAGAACTTCTCAAGTACAACATCTGAGAATTTTAAGAAACTAGCATTCATGTAATATGAATGAAGTTAGGAAACTTGCCTTATGCACAGCTACAGCTTACGCTAAACTGTTCATTTTAATTCCTATATAACACTGATAAGTAGGTTTTATACCTACTTATTCGATATCTATTAATTGAATTATTTGCTTAATCTCACATTTCTTAGTAACTTTTCATGCATTTTGTGTTCGTTTTGTAGATTATATGCTTGGGAGTTGAAATCGCAAAGTCCGGACATCGTTTGGGCTTTTATACATATTTCATGTTCTTGGTTTGGAACTTGGATTAAATTTTAGAGATTCTTCTTAGCTTTTCGGAACATCTTGAATCATTCCAATCAGAGTTCGGATAAAAGAGTTATGACATTTGTACCAACAGACATCGAACGTCACTGTTTTGGATGGCCATTTGCACAGCAGTCACTTCCAGCCCAATTTCGACATTCCATCGTTCGTTATTTCTCAATTCACAAAGAATGAAAGTTGTAGATCTCTTCGATATCTTCGATTTGATAGGTGCAAGCCTCGTAACTCTTCCCGGATAAAACGTTATGGCCGTTTTCCTAAAGGATGTCAGAGCAGAAAATTTTCCTTCACAAAACCGCCTCCGGGGTTGGCATGCAAGGCACAAAGCAAGCCCTTAGCCCGCCGGGGCGGTCCCAAAACAAGAAAGACCCCCTTTGGGGAGGGGGTAGCCCAGAAAATGTGCAAAAAATGCAATTTTTGGTCCAATTTGAGTCCGGAAAGGATTGTTTCGATCCGATTGACACAAGGACTTTCAAGAGAACTTCCAAGAGGACTTAAAGACATATGAAGAGACTTATAAAAGGAGGAGAATCACAAGGATTAGGAGAGATGAGAGATAAGATAGAGGATTCAATTAGATTAGATTAGAGTAAATTAGATCAAAACACTAGTTCTAAATAGTTATGGAGATTGAAGCAACTTGAAGACCATTGAAGATCAAGAGCAGGAGCTTGGGGAAGATGGAGATATGCTGACAATAGATTTATTCTTTACTCTACTCTTATTTTTATCTTTTAATGTTATTTCAAGTGTGGATTCTTAGTTTTAATTCAATAATCATGAACTAATTCTTTGCTTGAGATTACAATGGATCTTATTACGTAGTTTATTTTAATATGCTTCGTTATCAATTATTATGTTCTATCGTGAGGATTGTCTATTGTGATTTGGACTTAATTGTTTAATTAATTGGCCATCAATTACCGTGATAATCTATATGAACTCGAGAGATGAAGTATTAATTTAGATCTTATCATGCTAGCATGTGTCATGAATTTTGTCAATAACAGATTTTTGATTATTGTTAAGGTAGAGATACGCTTGACATCACATGTCATCGGATAGAGAACTTATTTTTCAACCTTCTTCAATTGTAATTCACATAGAGATATAGTGGGTTAGTTGATTAAGGTGTTTAACGAATTTCTATCTTAATTGTGGATTGACGTTAATATGGGTATTATGCATCGAGAGGTGGTTTTATCTGCTTTAGTGTTCTTGATTAACAATTCAGGATTGAGAATAATTGATGAGAAGTGTGTTAACTTAAATGAAGCAATAAGTGAAGTTGTGATTTTAAATCTCCGTTATCTTAATTTAACTAGTGGTAATTAGAATTAGTTTACTTATAAATTGAAATTCATTCGTTTAAATAAGATTGAGTAGGTTACGGATTAGTATTTGGTGATTTTTATTAAACAATTCCTCGTGGGAACGATACTCTACTTTCACTTTATTACTTGTTGACCACGTATACTTGCGTGTTGTGCGTAATTAGATTTTACCCAACAAGTTTTTGGCGCCGTTGCCGGGGAATTAGTTTAATATTTTTTTACCAATATTAATTTCAATCAAATTAGTCTTAATTTAAATATTTTTATTTTTATTTTTAATTCTCTTCCTATATTTCTCTCTTTTCAGGTACCATGGATGACTTTGCGTATCAATGGCAATACACGAACATGACTCAACCAAGGGAAATGGGGATTGATAAACTTAATGCATTTTCCGCAATGTCATCCCAGATTGAAGAACTATTGAAGAGGAAGTTGGACGTTTTTGCAGCCCAAAGGAGTCGAAGGATTGCAGTTATGTGTGACTATTGTGCTAGCAATCACCCGAGTAATCAATGCACCATCAATCTCGGGCTGGTACAGTATGGTGGTAATTACCTCAATCATTATGCATATAATAATTATGATCAAGTTTGGGGGTATCACCCGAATTCTTCATGGAGCTATACTTATGAAGACCAATACTCTACTCCAAATCCAACATACACACTGGAATTCTCATATCCACCTCCAATGCGACAAGAAGACAATTTAGAGTTGAAGGAATTCATGTTAAGGATTATAGCAAACCAAGAGGAGAGGATGATGAGTCAAGAAATATCGAGCCACAATTTTCAGCACCAGATGGAACAACTCATCACCACTTTAACTCATGGTCCTCAATACATGGATTCCAAAACTGAGACAGATAATTCAAGTTTGGAAAATTTATTGTTCAAGTTTGTAGCATCAACTGAGGAGAGGATGATTAATCAAGTGCGGTCAATTCAGAATCAAGAGATAGCAATTCAAAATCTTCAAAATAAGATAGATCAATTGACCAAAGCCATAAGAAACCTTCCTTGAAACAATTGGTGTTACGATTTGAATTCTGAGATTGATGAAGTGCTCGAGCCAAATCTACAACTGGATGAGCCACAAGATGTTGGAAAAGAGACAAATGGGGATAATGACAAAAAGGTCGGTGAAGAACTAACTATAAGCACTAACAAGGATGAGCTGATGTTATTAGTGCCCCAATTTCATTCTCCACCAAAGTTCAAGAATCCGGTTAGATTTGCAAAATCATGCGCACTTGGTAGCCATATCGTCGGCAATGCTCTTTATGACATAAGAGCTAGTGCAACAATGAAGCCGTGGTGGGAAGAGAAAGAGAAGATAGACAAAGAGCCCATTGTGTTTGACACACTTCCATGCCCACATATGATCACAAACACAATGGAGACAACACCTAGTCATGTGCCCTTCTTCATGGAGATTATACCGAGTCAGAGCATGCTAGGTGACTTTGATGCTATGGCCATCGCTTTTGGGAACCTCCCAAAGGATTATTTGTTACTGATGGATGGAGGATTCCATAACTATCGAAGAGGAATTGGATAGTGTTGACCAGACAAAGTTAGGCTGAAAAACTATAATTCAAGCGCTAACTGGGAGGCAACCCAGGAATTTTTTTTATTTATTTATATGCTTTCCTAGTTTATTTAGTATATAGGAATCCAAGTGTTATTCTAATCCATGTTGTCTCTCTTCATTGCAGGTATTGGAGGTTTAATGGATAGGAAAATGATCGTCGCTGCCAACGCCACCATCACCACAAGCTTAAATGATTACAGGGAAGTCCTCGTCCACTTCATGCTTTATTTTACAATGAGGACATTGTAATTGTTAAGTTTGGGGGAGTTAAATAATTTAGGTTTATTTATGTTTGCATTCATGTAGTGTAATTGCATAATAGTTTGCATAGTAGAGTAGTTGCATAATAGTTTGTATTTATAACTATAAAAAAATAATTCAAAATTCAAAAAAAATTATTAGTTAGTTACTATGTTCATTTGCATGAATCCAGTTGTTAGATAGTTTACAGTTTGTTTTGGCCAATGATGATATTGGAATTGGGTAGACAAGTATAGTACTGACCATTAGAGCTTTGATGTGATTTCTTGTTATGAATTGAGTCTTTTTCTGTTTGAAACTGGTATAATAAGGATAGCACAGTAAAAACAACTTGTTGAATGATTGAGTTTAAATTGATACATAATGGGATTCTAAAGGATAATGCTAGTTTGAGTGAAAGAATGACAAGAATAAATAGTGATGGCTAAAGTTAGACAAGAACCTAAGTTTGAGGGAATATTTGGGGTATATAAGCTATAAAAAGAAAAAGAAGGAAAAAGAAAAAAAATGGAAAAAAAGAAAAAAAAAGTATGAATAAACACCGTGGCGTGCTTGTCTAGTTTTGTGGCCTTTGTTACTTGAGTAAGTAAGCCCGAGGGGATTGTCTTTACACCTAGCGCCCTAAGGCCTTAATGGTTTGGGAGTTGTTGGTCGAAAGCTCGTTAAGGTAGCATTAAAAAATCTAAGGGAATAAGACATTGCATAGCTATGTGTATATAAAAAAATTAATTTGAATAAAAAGGGAAATAAGAGTAAAAAGCCCCCGTAGATGAAAAATGAAGCATACGTATCCCATGTTGACCCCCGATATTGGTAATTATTTGATTTTAGTTGGATCTAGCTTATTTTTGGATTTCTTGTGTTTACACTGTATGATGTCTTCGAAGAGACTTGTTATGTGTTAAATTTAATTTTATATTAGTTAACATTGTCGTGGAGCACACACGCACTATACCAGTGAGAACATTTTAAGATTTGATGATTGACTAGGAAATTATTGATTGGTTTTGATATGAAGTATTGTCATGTTTGCTTGATTTTTCTAAGGCCGGTTGAATAGACTTGTTTCTGTCATTACAGCTGGATTCGTAGGCATGTTGATTAGTTGCATTGCATAGCATTGTTGTTTTGTGTTTTTACTTGAGGACAAGCAAAGGTTTAAGTTTGGGGGTATTTGATAAGTAGGTTTTATACCTACTTATCCGGTATCTGTTACTTGAATTATTTGCTTAATCTCATGGTTCTTAGTAACTTTTCATGCATTTTATGTTCGTTTTGTAGATTATATGCTTGGGAGTTGAAATCGTAAAGAATTGGTATAAAAACGCAAAGAAAAGCAATCCAGACTTCTTTTGGGATTTTATCCTTATTTCATGTTCTTGGTTTGGAACTTGGATTACATTGTAGAGATTCTTCTTATCTTTTCAGAACATCTTAAATCATTCCAATCGGAGTTCGGATGCAAGAGTTATGACATTTGTACCAACATACATCGAACGTCACTGTTTTGGATGGCCATTTGCACAACAGTCACTTCCAGCCCAATTTTGACCTTCATCCGTTAGTTATTTCTCAATTCGCAAAGAACGAAAGTTGTAGATCTCGTCAATATCTTTGATTTGATAGGTGGCAAGCCTCATAACGCTTCCCGGATCAAAAGCTATGGCCGTTTTCCCAATTGATGTTAGAGTAGAAAAGTTTCTTTCACAAAACTGCCTCCGGGGGTGGCACGCAAGGCACAAAGAAGGCCCCTAGCCCGCCGGGGCAAATCCCAAAACAACCATAGACCCCTGCCGAGGCGGGGGTAGCCCAGAAAATGCACGAAAAATGCGAATTTTGGTCCAATTTGAGTCCGAAAAGGATTATTTCGATCCGATTAACACAAGGACTTTCAAGAGAACTTCCAAAAGGACTTAAAGACATTTGAAGAGACTTATAAAACGAGGAGAATCACAAGGATTAGGAGAGATGCGAGACTAGATAGAGGATTCAATTAGATTAGATTAGAGTAAATTAGATCAAAACACTAGTTCTAAATAGTTTTGGAGATTGAAGCAACTTGAAGACCATTGAAGATCAAGAGCAAGAGCTTGAGGAAGATGGAGATATGCTGACAACAAATTTATTCTTTACTCTATTCTTATTTTTATCTTATAATGTTATTTCAAGTGTGGATTCTTAGTTTTAATTCAATAATCATAAACTAATTCTTTGTTTGAGAGTACAATGGATCTTATTGTTTAGTTTATTTTAATATGCTTCGTTATCAATTATTATGTTCTATTGTGATGATTGTCTATTGTGATTTGGATTTAATTATTTAATTGATTGGCCATCAATTACCGTGATAATCTATATGAACTCGAGAGATGAAGTATTGATTTAGATCTTATCATGCTAGCATGTGTCATGAATTTTGTCAATAACAGATTTTTGATTATTGTTAAGGTAGAGATACGCTTGACATCGCATGTAATCGGATAGAGAACTTATTCTTCAACCTTCTTCAATTGTAATTAACATAGAGATATAGTGGGTTAATTGATTAAGGTGTTTAACAGATTTCTATCTTAATTGTGGATTGACGTTAATATGTGTATTATGCATCGAGAGGTGGTTTTATCTGCTTTAGTGTTCTTGATTAACAATTTAGGATAGAGAATAATTGATGAGAAGTGTGTTAACTTAAATGAAGTAATAAGTGAAGTTGTGATCTTAAATCCCTGTTATCTTAATTTAACTAGTGGTAATTAGAATTAGTTTACTTATAAATTGAAATTCATTCGTTTAAATAAGATTGAGTAGGTTACGGGTTAGTACTAGGTGATTTTTATTAAACAATTCCTCATGGGAACGATACTCTACTTTCACTTTATTACTTGTTAACCACGTATACTTGCGTGTTGTGCGTAATTATATTTTACCCAACAAACACGTAAGGAGAAAACATAAACACCAATTAGTCATATATTGAACTTACGCATTGGTTTACTTAACATTTCTTCTTAGAGTTCGCGTTCTTGCAATATAAGTTTACGCGACTAACTTCCTTTACCAGTTTACGGCTTTGTAATATACGGAGATGTCTTACTCATAAGTTCATCATCTTGGATGATTTATATTCTTATCTTCTTCTTATAACTTCTCTAGGACTCAGTACACATCGTTTCTCTGCTAGTAGTCCATATAGTACTCTGAGTGGTTTCCCACAAATAACCAAAAAATAAGTTCCCGTCTCATCTACACTGCCATCACACTGAGTTAGATCGGTTGCCAGTTTCGTATATACCTTCGCTCTCTGAAGGAATTGTTTAGCCTAGCTCCCATATGTCAACCATCAAAGGTTAAGATTGTAGCACAACCTAAACTTATCTTAACTTATCTGAATCATTAAATTTAATTCTCATTAAATCAAATTCTTATTCTTTACGGCTTCCTGGTAACTAAATGCCATACCTCTAGATTCATTCCTTATCGACTCACATTCGGCTTTCATTAATCTTATTACCGTTAATTCATTACGGCTTTCTACATAATTCATATCTTATTAATACTTTCGTTATCCATTACATGAACCCCATGTTCATTACCCTCACCGCTCAACCTTTAAGGAATCACAACCATAGCAATCCCTCACGTTCGTTCATCGCAACTACGGTCCCCGGATATCAGTTATGTAACCCGCATTTATATTCTTTGTCATTTAATCTTTTTTTAATCTATATGTTCAACCTTTAATAAAGGTTTAAATCACTTGATTAAGTGTTACATTAGTTGAATATTATATTCTTTATCTTCCCTTACATTTCCCCCAAGAGCTGAGCAGTTAAAAGCTCATCTCTGGCTTTTTCCCAACACTGGCTCTGCGGTGCTAATCCCTTCTCTAACTCTTGTGTGAGGTTCCACTCGGCAGAAGTTTATGGTCGAGCTCGCATTGTAGCGCACCCTCCCAAGGCTCAGCTGGCGCTGCAGCGCCGAGCCTAAACCCTAGAAAAATTCTGTAAGTCTTTTACAAGCTTGAATCGCTTACTTCGAAATTTTGTAACTTATTCGTTATAACTCGGAACGAGGTTGTTCGAAAGCCATTATCTTCCTTATCTTATATACTTCAATATCCCTTGGATTGAACTTCGTTCTGAATCCGTTAGCGTGCCATTCGATTGGCTTGATCTTCACCCTTTATTTATTTTACGCTTTTAATGTTCTTCGCTCGTTCGTCCGTAATTCGGTCATTCGAACTCGGAACTCGTTCGTTCTTGAGTCAACAACTCACCTTTTCTATGTTATCTTACTTTCTTATGAAACCCTACACATTCAGGTTCATTTACAAACTTTCTAATTCTCGTTTGTCTTTTACAAAATTTTTGCCATAACTTCGTTATAGCTAAGTTTTAATATGTTCTTCATGAACGTTTCTACCATTCCTAACCAAAAAATAATCAACTAACTTATACGCGATGGTTTTAAACTTGTCCATCAAACACAACTAATCTACGATGGTTTTAAATTTTTCCATCAACAACGTTCTTCGCGTGTTCTTCGTGTTCTTCGTTCATTCTTCCTTTTAATCAATATTTTGGATTATGATTTCACTTTTATTTGGAATTTGATGTTATAGAATATCATTCCTTACTTATTTCACCTACTTATTCATAAGATACATTCGGATCGCTCAAAATCCTTACGAATCTTATACATCCTTAAGAAATTTATAAATTAAATTTCTAATTCTTATTTCTTTATTTTCTCATGATTTCAATAATATGAAATCATTACTAACATCTTTTACTCCTTAAACTCATTAAGTTATGTTTTATCATAGAAAATTTAAAGAAAATCTATTAGAAGCTAGGTTTTAGGTTACCTCTCTTCTATATTTTTCTTCCGCTAGATAAAATCGGTGATTCGTAAGGTTTTTTAATTCACGATCACTTTCGACCCGATCATTCATGCTCATTCTCTTTCTTCTCCTTCGTCCTCCGAGCTCTCTCTCTCTCTCTAAGATTTAGGATTTTCAAAATCCCATCAAATGAACATAAGGCTTCCTATTTATAAAAAATCCAAAGCTAGGGCAATTTGGTCATTTCGCCCCCCTTAACCTCCTTACTATTCAAGACTTAAGCCCTAAGTTAACTTGGCCTCCACATTAACTTAGCCATTAAGTCTTCTTAGCCCTTAAGTTTACATAGCCTTTAAGTTACTTAGCCCTTAAGTTTACTTAACCATTAAGCATACTTAATCATCACTTATAAGCACTTTACTTAACCATTAAGCATAAGCACTTTAGTTCGTTATTAAGTTTACTTAGTCATTATTTAACTTATCTTTTACTTAGCCATTAAAACTAATCGTATTCTATGCATCTCATTCTCGTATTCTCTTCGTATATAGTTCATACGATATTCGTATTATACGTCGTAATAATCTTCGTACTATTACTCGTATAATAACTTGTATTACACTCGTATTTCTTACGCATAATAATCCTAATTATTATATGAAATCATTAACTTCTCAGAACTCACTTTTCCTAACCATTAGGTTTTAAGTCCTCAGGCGAAAACTTCATTTTTGCCCTAACTGAAATATTATTGAATATTTCATCACGTCTATAAATTATACGTAATCATTAAATTCTCGAAATTTCAAAATAAATCTCCGAGCAGAAATGGATGAATAGTGCCTATTTTGTCTTTTTCCCCGAAAAATATTTTGTTCCTGGAAAAATCTTATTTTCGTCTTGAAAATTCTTACTCGCTCAGACTAGCTCGTAGCCAGAATACTCCCGACTTATAATCATTCTAGGTTATAGAACGATTAATAAACGCATGGCACATAATAGTATAAATAAATTCATTTTATCAATAACTAATTCTTTAAACTTAAATTCTGGACAACCCGAATTCCCGGGTCGTCACAATTGTCTCTACATCTAGCACCCTAAGGTCTTTCATGGTCTGGGAGTCGTTAGTCGAAAGCTCTCTAAGGGGTAGCAGTGTGCCTAATGGAGTAAGATACTGCACAGTCATGTGAAAAAAAAAGAAAAAGAAACAGAAAAGAAAAATGGCAATAAACTCTGAGGGAAAGTGCGAAAGTCGCCCTCGTGAGTAGAAATAACGTAGTTAAGCCCATTGTTGAACCTTAGTTTATTTTAAGATGTTGGAATAGTCTCGGTTGCATATATATACATAAGGCTTAATTTAAGCTATAATTTTTTGTTTTAAGCAATATATCATGAGTATAACATGAGTATTCTGTTCCTAAATCAAGTTTTGGGCGAACACAACACACACACACACAACATCTCTACAGTATTTTTGAATTATCTAAGTGTATGACATTATATCTGCTTTGCATCTGTATTGTTGATTCTAAAAAAATTCGCTGAGGCAAATTGGACTGAATTTCTACGATAGTTGAGACAATGTGAGATTAGTTGATAGTAATATAGTTGCATTTTCATTGTTCAGTAGTCTTCATTACTTAAGGGCAAACAACGGTTCAAGTTTGGGGGTATTTGGTAAGTGGGTTTTACACCTACTTATATGGTACCAATTTATGCGAACTATGCCCATCTCAAGTACATTGTAGTCTATTTTAGCTGCATTTCATGTTAATTTGTATTTCGCATACTTAAAACTCCTTTTGGTGAATAAGTGCAGGAATTGACCTAATTTGGTGGTGATATCGGGCACGAAGCTAATGGATGCGTGAGGCTAGGCAAAAGATTGGACGTGGATGGCTAGGATTGAGTGGAGCATGGATGGACAAACATAGGACATTTCAATAGCAGCAGCAACATTGCAGAACAAAGCTCTGGAGCAGGATCAGAAGACAGCAACTGCAAGCCGCGCGACGAAGAGAGCTTGGAGGTGCACGCCCGCGCGACGAAGAGAGCTTTCACGTATCTTTACATCGTAATTAGGGTTTACTCTCTAGGTAGAGATTCCAACGTAGAAGGAGGCCACAACTCTACTTTTCTACTCCGTCTTGGGATTTTCTACCAGAGTAGATTATTATTATTAGTTTTTACTGGAGTGTTATGAGGATTTGAATATTGATTTATATTCAACAATTGGGTTTGATAGTTTCATCTTTCATCTTTCAATTGTCGTTTATTAACCATGTTTAGATTTGATCCCATAATGGCTGTTGGTTCAGTCATGAACTAAACTTCATTATGGGATTCTAACAGATTTTAATATGTAGTTTGATTGCATGCTTAAATGCTAGATTGTTTTACATATCATATGGAATATCTATCATGATTGTTTTGCACGTATGAATGCTTGATCGCATTCGTTTCAGTATTTGTATGGAATTGACAATGAATATGCAAATATGGATTGTAATCATGATAGTATACGTATATAGGGCTGTGTTATATGGCTTATGTATTTCGTGAACCAGATAGACATATACTGTTTCACCGTATAAGTTAAAATAAGGGCTTGCACTTAAAATCAATATAGTTGCAATTTCACATAGACATATAGTGATTTTGGTTATATTGATGATTACATAGAGTCTATCATCTGTGGATGCTGTGTAAGTAGGTCTTAGTGCATTGAAAAATGGCTAATACTCTTTTAGTGCTCTTGGCTACTTTTCTGTGATATGTGAAAACGACAGAATTATCTTTTTATATAAATAACGGCGAAAGTTTTACTGTTAAACTGTTGAACTACCCGTTGGTAAAAGTACAGTAATATGCGTTGTTGCATAGTAGCACACAGTATTGATTATTGATGCGTACGTGAGAAGTCACTCAGTTATACTCAATTATTTCTACAGTAGTTGTTGCATAACATCTCTCATATTATTGATTCAATTATTGTCACAGTATCATATACATAATATCTTATATTATTAAATCAATAATTGAAACGACAAAGTTGTTCATATTATTATTTTCAATATTGACAATGTCTAGAAAGTTCTGTCAAGGAGACGTTTGGTCACCTAATTGCGCCCCAATAGGGAGAAATCCTTATCAGAAAGCCCCCTCTTTCCTGGGAATGATCTTGTTGTTAAATATTATGAGTTATAATATTAATGATGAATAAGTTCGTGTTGATTAAAGATGAAATTGATATTTCCATTGTGTTGGGATTATTAGTGTTAGTGGAGATCGACATCTATTTCGATAATAATGGATGTTTGGAGGTTATATTGACCAATCGGGTAACTAATCAGATAAATGAGCAATTAATTGCTATTAATTCACATGCTTATAACTATTTGTTCACATGTGTGTACTATTGATTCACATGCATTACTATTAGGGGATGTGGTGTAAGATTGATAATACTTGCATAACTAAACTAAAAATGAAGGAAAAGATGAAGGTATTATACTGTAATATCTCGAGCCCCAAAACGTGCAATTATCGAAACTATGTTTTCCTATAAATAGAAGCTCATTCTTCTTTCATTCTCACCAATTCACTAAGACTTACAAGAGCAATTATAGAAAGAGAAGCTATATAGAGAGAAGCTTTAGAGAAAAAGTAGAAGAGAAGTCTGCTACCTCACTATTCCAGTATCCAGTCATTTTCTGAGGTAAGGGATAATATTTTTTTTCAATATTCATAGGAATAATATTGTCTTCCATACTCTGTAGTATGTGAGTAATATTATTTCGTCTCGTATTCCTGATTATACCCTCATTTTGTTAAAGTATTGCTTCTATACTTCGTGAAATTAGTAGAATATCTTTGAAATTTGCGCTTCATCTAGTATCATTTCATAAGGATATTTTCTGCATATTCTTGTTAAATTTTAAGCCCTTCATGCCGGAGTACTGTCCATGAGTAGTGTTGGGTCGTGATATTTCTCCTATTGGGCCGAATGGATTGGGCCTACTTATTCAGTTAGTCCATTAGGTCTTCACTATTGGGTGTTGACATTATTGGGCCTAGTCACTTTATTATCTTTGTTAAGTCCTTCTAATATCAGACCAAATCAGTGGGTCGACCCATCAGATATTTAAATATCTACATCTTTGACCGGAGATGATGACAAAGATATGACTGACTGATATCTTACATAGTATTAGTGAGGATTGGACAGTCGGTCAGCGGTGGACCAGAGGGAATGGGATTAACAGGAAAGCTACCTACAGTGGGTAGGGTCAGGAGGGTCAGTGGCACAAGGAACCGAGTCTTGTATTATAGCAAGGAAGTCTTTGTAAAACAGGTACGTTTTACATTCATATACATACACAACTGAGAATTATTATCTCTCTCAATACACTAGATATTACATCCTCCATTGTTAACCTTGTGAACACGTATACTAACTCTCACGCCTGAGCTATCCTCCGACGGAACTGCCGTCAAGCTTGTCGTTTTATCGTGTTTACTATGCAGGATCAGGGCGTCTTACGTGATTGGGACGTTGGAGAAGATTCTGGCGTTAACATTAGCACTAGAAGGAGGGCTGTTTTCTAGTGTTCTTGAGTTATCAATCACAATATTTCTAGTTGTTCTACATCGGAAGTTATGACACAAATCAGGGGGTTCTCGTTCAAGATCCCACGGCGAAGCCCGAAGATAGTTGGTCTTTGCTGCTGACAAAGAGCATGATCATGGCCGAAGATAAGTAAAAGGCATTCCGCCTAGAACTCGGCACCGAAGTGGTCAGGCTGATGAAGATGGTGGACGAAGCAGATAGAGCATTGGAGGTTCTCTTGGAGCGGAGCGAAGATGTAGCTGTGCAGAGAGAGGATGTAGCTGTGCGGAGCGAGGATGTAGCTGAGCAGAGTAAGGATATAGCTAAGCAGATTCTTTAAATTGCCAAGCTGAGGGACAAAGCATTCAATTATGGCCAATCTGAAAGATGTGGTACGCCTAAAGATGGACAACCGTGAGTTGGAAAGCAGTCTATACACTTTAAGGACATGTCTCAAGGTGATCCTCATGACCAAAGAAGACCAAAGAACCATATTCTTGAGCATCCGAAGAGGGTACTCCGCCCTATTGGTCTTCGGGATTATGGTCAAAGCAGATTAGATGAAGACCCAACAACCATTTTCTTGATTGAGCGAAGAGGGTACTCCGCCCTATTGGTCTTCTGGATTATGGTCGTAGCAGAGTAGATGAAGACCCAACAACCATTTTACTGATTGATTGAAGAAGGGTATCCCGCCCTATCAGTTTTTGGGATTATGGTCGCAGTAGACGAAGAAACTGATTCAGGCAATATGCACCTCCAAATACAAATAAGGCATTCTGCCTTGAGTATCCTCACCACAGTGACAGAATGTTTCACCGAAGTAGATCCAGAAATCACACTCCCGAGAGTCCATTGAGGGCACACCGCCCTGTGGGAACTTGTCTTCGAGGAAATCCATCTAAAGTTGCAGCTCCAGATGGAAAGCAGCTGAGGAGTCTGACAAAGCCGTTGCAATACTTCAGCAGAAGCGGAGCTCGTGGACATTGCATGCAGATGGATATTCTGTTTCGAAAATCAGTACAACAGACTATCAAGGGGTCGATCACAATAACAATTCTATTGCTGATGCATTATCGAAGTTGACCACTACATATGTTTATAACTTTGATGGCAGACGGCGTCTTTCCCTCGGATCAGATGCTGGCAAAGTAGTCCAAACACAAGAGTGTAAATTTTTCTCTCATTGATGAGAATCTTTATCGAAAGACCTTTTTCGTCATCATTGCTCAAACATTTGTCTCCATCCGAAGCAGAGTATGTTCTTCGGGAAGTTCACAAAGACATTTGTGGCGATTATTTGGCCCGAAGTTGTTGACCTACAAAGAACTTCGGCAGCGATATTCTTGAAAGAACTGGGGATTCAGCACAGAAAGACTTCGGTGGCTCATCGACATTCATTTCTTCACAATTGATCCTGTTCCTATTTGTCCTAAGTTCACAATGGTGTAAGGAGGTATGGTAGGACTCGCTGGCCATTTGATGGTAGCCCATTTATTTGTTTCCCAGCGTGGTAGACAATCCTATGTTCCTATATTGATTTTACCAAGGTTGGTAAGTCAATGGTCACAATTGATCCTGTTCCTATTTGTCCTAAGTTCATAATGGTGTAAGGAGGTATGGTAGGACTCACTGGCCATTCGATGGTAGCCCATTTATTTGTTGCCCAGCGTGGTAGACAAATCCTATGTTCCTATATTGATTTTACCAAGGGTGGTAAGTCAATGGTCATAATTGATCCTGTTCCTATTTGTCCTAAGTTCACAATAGTGTAAGGACGTATGGTAGGACTCACTGGCCATTCGATGGTAGCCCATTTATTTGTTGCCCAGCGTGGTAGACAAATCCTATGTTTCTATTAATATTTTACCAAGGGTGGTAAGTCAATGGTCACAATTGATCCTTATATCTTGATCCTTATATCTTGGTCCTTATATCTTGGTTCTTATATCTTGGTCCTTATATAATTGTTTCACCCCGAGTGGTAAACAAATGTCCTTATATACTTATTCTACCCTGAGTGGTAAGCAAGATTTTGATGTTGCAAGGAGGATCAGCCGAATTCACCTCACATATGACCGATCTCACACTTCGGAAACGATAAATATACATTACTTTATTTTGTTCAAGTGTTGAGTTCAGTTCATTCAATACTGTTCATTAAATTCTATCCATCAAATTTAGTTCACTTCATTTCATAAATTAACTGTTATACGCCTTATCTAGTTCATGTCCTAAGTTAAGTTCATACAAATTAATTGATACTGAATTATTGACAAAAAATGTTCACACAGAAGTAATAAGGCATGAAGTTGATATTTCATTAAATATTAACTGTTCACATAAAGTTAGAATTTTCACAGAAAGTTCTACAGCTAAGGATAAGGAGAGGTCATCTTCAGGCTTCTTCCTTGTCATCGTCACCATCTAAAGAGTCTAGAAGAGATGGATCTACCTTGGCCCGAGTTTTTTCTTGCCTTTACTTCGGCAGATTTCATATCCTTTTGCATACATGTGGACGATCTTATTTTTCAGCTCGACGGATTTTCTGTATTCTTCCTGGATCTCCTTACGAAAGTCTTCGGTCAGTGGCAGAATAAAATTCTTAAGGGCCCGAAGCTCTTTGAGCTCTTCTTCGAGCTTCTGACGATGTACCAAATGCTTTGATCCTTTAGCTTGACAGATCGACATTTATATCAGTGATGACCTGATGAGTGGCCTTGGTCATTTTCAGTTCTTCTTTGACCTTGTCGATATCCTTCCGGAGGGATTCATTGTTGAAAAGAACAATGTCAAGGTTGCTTCTTTCCTTTTTCCAAACACAGACTTCAGAATGGCTTTCTCCCTTCGGGCGGTATTCTCTTCGGCATTCTCTTCAGTATTCTCTTCGGCATTATCTTCGGCATTCTCTTCAGTATCCTTTTCGGCTTCTTTGTATTTGGGATGGAAACACACGAAGACGGTGTTTACTTGCAGATGACCAATATTAATTGATCAGTTCAAATTGATGGTCAAATCTCAAGTTCCTTTAGTCTGGTATTTCACTCCTTCACCCATCAGTTCCATGATGGAATTATTGCCGAACCGATGATAATCGGTGTCGCCACAGCTTCAGGCCTGGATTCAGATTAGGATGGTTTTTGTGGCGAAGGTCTAAATTGATCGGGAGGCGGTGAAATATTTGTTGTTGTATGTTCGGCTGGAGCGGGCTCTTTAAATGGACTTCCAATCTTAATTTATGTTGCTATTTGATGTTCATCAGATGGGCCGTGATAATCTATATTTTAGGCCTTTATTGATTTTATGATAAATCCTTTTATCCTGAACCGATGCCATTTATAGTTTCCTATTAAACCTCCTGTCCATGAGTAGTGTTGGGTCGTGATATTTCTCCTATTGGGCCGAATGTATTGGGCCTACTTATTCAGTTAGTCCATTAGGTCTTCACTATTGGGTGTTGACATTTTTGGGCTTAGTCACTTTATTATCTTTGTTAAGTCCTTCTAATATCAGATCAAATCAGTGGGTCGACCCATCAGATATTTAAATATCTACATCTTTGACCGGTGATGATGACAAAGATATAACTGACTAATATCTTACATGGCATTAATGAGGATTGGATAGTCGGTCAGCGGTGGACCAGAGGGGATGGGATTAACAGGAAAGCTACCTGCAGTGGGTAGGGTCAGGAGGGTCAGTGGCACAAGGAACCGAGTCTTGTATTATAGCAAGGAAGTCTTTGTAAAACAGGTTCGTTTTACATTCATATACATACACACAACTGAGAATTATTATCTCTCTCTCCATACACTAGACATTACATCCTCCATTATTAACCTTGTGAACACGTATACTAACTCTCACGCCTGAGCTATCCCCCGACGGAATAGTCGTCAAGCTTGTGGTGTTTATCGTGTTTACTCTGCAGGATCAGGGCGTCTTACGTGATTGGAACGTTTGAGAAGATTCTGGCGTTAACAAGTAGTATTCATTTTTATGGTACTATTCATAGGGTACTATTCACAAAGTACTATTCACGGGTACTATTCACAAAGTACTATTCACGAGTACTATTCACAAAGTACTATTCATGGGGTACTATTTCTAAAGTACTATTCACGGGGTACTACTCACTCGGTTACTATTCACCCGGGGAATTATTCATGAAAAAAATTAATTTCTTTACTGTCCAAATCATTTTTGATACAATATTATTCTTGAATTTTACTCCACAAAGCAGTATCATGTTGACAATTTGGACATTATTGAATTCTGGATAAATTAAGTTATAATCTTTAAAATTTATCCTTTGCTTTCTTTTAATTGAATTCTTATATCATTGTCATCATCCTCATGCTTATATTGTTATAAAGGTCATCTGTGGCTTACGTGCATAGATGTACTATTGAATGGTATGATTATAACCAGGGATTATTCGGTATAATCATGACCATAATGTTATAAATGATGTGGTAAAAATCCTCATTGGCCTGTAGTGCATTGATGGACAGTTGTTGATATGATTATGACCAGGGATTATTCGGTATAATCATGACCATTGATGATTACATGAATATCCTTGGTCCATAGTGCAGGGATGATTTGATGATGTGGTTTATTTATTAAGCTGAGCCTCAGCGATAAAATTGATGAAAAACTTTTTAAATCATAGAAGATAGTAGATATCATGCTATACTTGACTCTTCTAATGGATTGCTTGTTCCGCTGCAGTTAAACTTGATGTTTATTATATTTTATCAGTTTAACACTATTGAAGGCTAATGATAATTTATTCTGCATTATCTTAGTCATAATATTTCTTACTAGGCTAGTTGTGCTCACCCTTTTGCTTTCATTGTTCTCTTCAGGAAATGAGAACGTAGCTGGGATTAGTCGGGGAACGAAGTGACGGTCCAGATGTTTGCATTAGTAGTCCTCACTATTCAGTTAAATAGTGTGATAATAATTGTAATGAGGACTTTATTTGAGTTTGGATACTCTCTACGAGACATTATCCGTTTTGAAACTCTCAGCTACATTTTGTTGTACTGTAAATAAGAAGTTTGTATTTAAATTATGTATCATGTATTTGGCGACTCAAGATGGGTGATGTATACCTATTTTTTGGGCGTCACAACTACCAAAATAACTATCCTGAACCATCACTCCATACCCCGGCTAGTTCCTGTTATGTTCTCACCTCCTGAGAAGAAAAATGGAACAAAAAGGAAATTGGTGAGCTCAACAAGCGCAGTAAAGAATATTATGACTAAGATAATATACAACAATTTATCATTAGTCTTCAACAGGGAAAAATCTTATAAAATATAATAGACAACAAGTTTTAGATCAACAACTGCATCGGAAACAACAATCCATTAGAAGAGTCAAGTAGAGAAAGAATTTTATTATCTTCTAAGATTTAAAAGTCCATCATCTATATTTTATCCCTGTATCATTAATCAATAAACATCTTGAATCAAATATTCATCTTTGCACTACAGGCCAAAGATATTCATTTGTATCACCAGTTGGTCATGTTCATCTCAACACCTGTTCATCTTTGCACTACATGCCAAATATATTCATTAGGTAAACATTCATCTTTGCACTACATGCAAAAGATATTCAGTAATATCATCATTTAGGACTGAGGATGATGAAAAATATCTTAAAGAAAACAAATCCAGTGAGATAAAAGATAAAGGATCAAAGATTAGGGATTCGTACTTTAGTTTATCCAAGTTCAAAAATACCTTATAAAAATCAATTGTGGAGCAAAATTCAAGAATAAAGATCAAAACATGGATATAATCAAAGATAGTAACCATAATAGACAACTTGGACAAAGAAAGGAAAATTTCAATTTTTCTGTGAATAGTGCCGTATTCGAGAATAGTGCCCTATACGTGAATAGTAACCCTGGCACAAAAAGGTAGAAATCTCACAATAAAATCCATACCAATATTTCGGTATAATGATATTGAAAGAATAACATCATTATGAAGAAAAAAATAACATCCCTTACCTCAAAATATCAGTACTTCTGATCGAAATATCGGTATAAGGCTGAAGGAAACTTGCACTGATGAATAGCAACTCACAAAGTATCTAAATACTCACAAAATATGCTCGATAATATATAGAGAGAAAGAGAGAAAACTTGTTTCTGGTGTGATTTTTAATTCTAACTAAGCACCCTATTTATAGGAAATTGCTTAGAACACCATAGCAGACTAACCTGCTACCTAATGGCTTTACCTACTACTATTCAAGCCCACCACTTTTGAAAATAAATTCCAGCACATTTTATTTCTCACCAATCAAAAATAGGGCCCACCATATTTTAATAAAAATATTTATTTCTGAAACTTCAATAAGTCATAATAAATAGTCCTTTTATCAGAAGTTTGAATCTCATGTGCTTTCCATAGGAAATTTAATTCTTTACAACTTTGTAAGTTTAAGTTTTTCCAAATTCCAAATGAAAAATGACTGAAATTCACATACGAACGATTTTCAAAACTTTCATTCCTACAAAATACTAATAAAAGACCTCAACATTAATTCTTTTATTTATATCCACATAAAAATAAATATATCCATCATTTATATCCACATAAAATAAATAATTCCTTATCATATAAATCAATAACTAATTATTCACAAATAATATTATAGAATCACAATTATGACAACCAGGTCGTTCCAAAGAAAGAGGGGCTTTCCGATAAGGATTTCTCCTTACTGGCGCCTAATTAGGTGACCAAATCCCTTTCCTAGACAGAACTTCCTTAGACATTGCCAATAATTCTATCTAATAATATTATTCAAATAATATGAATTATTGATCTGATAATGGAGATACTGTGCAATGACAATTATTGAACAACAATAATATAAAATATCAACACTGCAATTATTGAATCAATAATATAAAATATTGAACAGTAATTACTGTAACAATTATTGAGTAGTGTCTTCTTACGTAAGAATCAATAATTTCAAAAATACTGTGTAATACCGTGTGCTACTGTGCAACCACGTGTATTACTGTATTTTAACCACCAGGTATTCCAACAGTGTTAACGGTAACAATTACGCCGTTATTTATAAAAACTAAAATTGTCATTTTCTTCATCCGACAGTTATCCGTTATGGGACCCACAAATGGTTGTGCCATCGTACGAATATTCCCTGATAGAAAGAATATTCCACGACCAAACAAATATTCCCTGACAAAATGAATATTTTATAACCACTTGCTTATTTTGCAAAATTTTCACATTTCTCCCATAATCAAAATATTATATCAAATTAACACTTTATTATTCACAATAATTAGAGAAAATTTGATTTTATTTATAAAAATTTGGGGTCTTACAGAGTATATCCCAAACCCGACCAAAACCCTATATGGTTTAAAAAATTGGGTCCTATTAGGGTCTGGATAGGGCGGACCCTATCGGGTTCGAGTAAAATTGTCAAGCCTAATAAACATTAGATTAAGGGCTAAATGGTTCAATCCTCTTAATAATATTGACAAACAAAATGACAAAATATAAATATGGAACTGATATTTTAACATGAAAAATGATATTTTCAAATGATCTCTCTTATATGAATAGTGAGTGAGCCTCATATTTATGTAAGAGGGACTCGTGTGTAAATATTATTTTTTTCATGTGAAAATATTAATTTCCTAACAATAGTGGCCTAACGAGGGTGCACCATTTGCCTTAATTATCAATGGTAGAGCTCAAGATTTATGGTTTGACTATGTCAATTTCCAATAACAATAGACTAGTCCTTGTAGTAGAAGTAGTGATTTGGAACTACACCGGTTTTAAAAAAATTTGAACCGGAACTACACCGCACAGGTAGTTGTTCAATATTTTTCTATACCAAAATCGCATTGATCAAATTATATTTTGAACCACAATACGCCAACTTGCACCGGTCAAAAATTTAAAATGTTTTAAACTTAATTTTTATTAAATTAGTTTAATATTTTTATAAAATACATTATAATAACATTCATTAAAATAACACTAGAAAATAATAAGAAGTATTATAAAAATATATTTTTAATTAAAATTAAGATACCATTGTTATAATTTTAAATTATATATATATATATATATATATATATATATATATATATATATATTTATGTTGGTTCGCAGAAAAGAGAACATAATACAATCATATTGTGAAACAGCGGAAATATGACATAAATAAAATTTAAAAAATTTCAGCAATATCAAGAATCACCATATAAGATATTATTAATCGAGTATGGATAAAAGATATACCTTATTAAGATGATACAACTCTTTGATTTGATTTTCAAGATCTAATCCTTTGATCCATCGTGTTTCTCCAACTCCTCGGATCAAACGTTCGCTAGTTCTAAGGTGATCCACCAAGCGTATATTGAATACATAAATGAATTTTAGGTTTCTTCAAACTTTGGGTGGCTAGCACTAATTCTCTTTGTCCTAACTCTTTTAGGTTTTGAGAATGCTGATGATTCTTTTCATTAGAATTTAATCCAAATAAGACCCCTCTGATTTATAAACCAACCTCCCATCTTAAACCTTTTAGGACTTTGAGTTTTAATTCAATTCCTAACTATTTAAGAAATAAATAATTATTATTAATAATAATAAAACTCTTCTTATTAATTTATAATTAGTAATTCTCCAAATACTTAATTATAAATATTAAATTATTTAATTTATTCCACTAATAAATTAAATAAACTTAATTTATTATTAAGACCGTGACAACCCAAAAAATCGAATTGTCCAGAATTTAAGTTTAAAGAATTAGTTATTAATAAAATGAATTTTTATTAATAATATTATGTGCTATGTGTTTATTAATCATTCTGGAACCTCGGATGATTATAAGTCGGGAGTATTCTGGCTACTAGCTAGACTGAATGAGTAAGAATTTTTAAGACGAAAATAATAATTTTTCGGAAACAAAAATATTTCGGGGAAAAAGACGAAATAGACACTATTCACCCGACGAAACCCTAAGGGTTAGGGTTTGAATAACCTAAGTCTTTTCCAGAGTTCGGTATGTCAAAATGACATTCCGTCGAAAGATTTGATGATAATATATCGTGAAAAGTTAAGTAAGCCGATAAAAGTTTTTCTCAAAAAACGTGCAGAAATCAGACGAAATAAAAACGATGAAAAGTACTATTATGTACTTTTCATTCGTTTAACTACATTAGGATAAAACGTGAAGGAAAACGCTTAACGTTAAAACTGTCGGACGAAACCCGAAAGACGGAACCACGAAACTTCCAAGAGAAGTTTCGTGAATAGTAAGGAGGTGTATTGAGAAGGTGGGAATAGTAAATCTAATGGCGAAATGACTATTTTGCCCCTAGCTTTGAAAATCTATATAATGAAAGTGTTAGTTAATTTTTTTCAAAATCAACCAACACTTTGGAAGAGAGAGAGAGCTTGAGAGCTTGGAAAAGATGGAGAAGGAAGATAATGAGCATGAATGGTAGGATCGAAAGTGTTTGTAAAATAGAAAAGCTAGCGAATCGCCGATTTTGTCTAAAGGAATAAAAATAAGGAAGGAATGTATTAAAACCTAACTTTTAGGTTAGATTTTCTTAGTTTTATATGTTAAAAACATAGATTAGTGAGAATAAGAAGTAAATGATGTTAGGAATGATTTCATATGATTGAAATCATTGAGAAAAGAAGAAATAAGAATTTGAAGTTTATGTTAAAATTTTCTTAACGAAGTATAAGATTCGTAATGAATTGGAGCAATCCGAATGAATCATATGAACGATTCGGTGAAATAAGTAAGGAATGGTGTTTTTGCGACGCTCCAAAAATAGGTATACATAACTCATCTTGTATGACGAACGAGATTTTTATAATTTAATTTTAATATTTATTGAAGTAAATAAATATTTTCGATAATTTAATTATTAAATTAAATAATTTATTGATGCAATTGTGGTAGATTAATTTAATTATATGTGTTACTTTTATTAAATTAATGTAGAGAATAATTATTATTCAAATATGAAATTATGTGAGCTTATTTAATTAAATGAAATATTTAATTAAGCATGATATTATTTAATTAATATAATTATTAATTAGAGAGTTAATAATTTGACATTATTTATTAATGAGAAAATTAAATATATGACTATGTGAATTTATGAGAAATTATTAGATTTTATTTAAAGTAAATTAAATAAGATATTGATTTATTTTATAAAGGAGTGTGACATTTATTAAACTATGTGATAAAGCTTTATTAAATTAAATGGTTTTGTAATCTATTCTTGCTAAGCAAAACAAGGCCCTAGGGGTAGTTATCAGCAGTTAACCCATGATTGGGCCAGCTGACTACTTCTACGTCAGTTCTTCTCCTTTAATTATTAGACGTCTTCTTTTTATTATTATTATTCTAAGTCTGGAAGAGCAGAGAGGGAGAGAGTTTGAGAATTGTCAGATAAAATTGAGAAAGTTTGAGAGAGATTGTGAGTACTGTGATTGAGGCAGATAGAAATTTTCATCCTTGTTCATCTACGCTTTGGGTAATTCTCTCCAACCCAATTCTCATATTTTACGTCAGTTAGTTTTATGAAAATGGCTTTCATTCAAGTTCTGTGGAATTTCTGTAAATTGGGAAATTGGGTTAGGGATATATGTAATAATTCGAGTAGCATAACATGTTTTATATATATTTTATATGATTCCATATCACAAGTTTCAGTATACGATGACTTGCTATTTCAAAAATTTACAGAGTTTGGGTTATGGCCATATGGCCTTATACGTGATTTTAGTATGTCAAATATAAATGTTTTCATAAAATTTACACTCGTATATTATTATGCATGTTGATGCAAAGAGACCAAAGTTTAAAGGAACAGATTCGGTGTTATGTAGTGTCAATTTTCATGTTTTATTTTCAAAACCTTCAAGAACATCAAAGTTAGTGAAATTCACATAATTTAATTCAGTGATTATGTGTTTTAAATGGTTAAAGTCACTCTATAATTGTTGGGTAATGATTATATACGAATTTTAACATGTGGGTATGATTAAATTCATGTAGTGATAATTTAATTGGAAATTTTTGGCTGTGTTCTGCAATTTTCTAGAATTGCATAACAATTTCTGGTTCGCCGCGCCGAGGCGCCAGTCCAACACATTAAGTCCCGCGCCGCAGCGCCGCAGCACCACCGCACCGCAATGCCAGATGACCAGCCGCAGCGCCACGGCGCCGCAACGCGAAAACTTAGTACAAAAGTGGCGCCGCAACGCCACTCTGCAAAATGTCCAGAAATGAAATATTTTTTTATATTCAAGTCTAGCAACGTGATAACAACTTGATTTATTGAACATAAAACTATGTTATAAGTATAATGATATGTTAAAATAGATACTTAGCATATAAATAACATAATTACATGTGGATTGAATTATTGAATACATTATTAGCTTGTTATTCATGATTTGTAAATTATGTGACAAAGTGGTAAATTAACTAAGTATAGTTAATAATCAAACTAGACAAATAGAATGAGTTTATTATGATTAGTTAAGTTATAATTAACTGGTATTGTGAATGTGAATGGTATGTAGGATTAAATTCAAAGAACGTGCTTAGTTAAAGTGTAATCTACGCACGAGGCAAGTTTTCTAACCCTACTTGTCATTATTGTTCAAGTTTATTAGTTACCTCGAGTAAATTATCATTATTATTATTCAAGTTCAAATGTTATATTAAAGATTGAATATCTTTCAAAGCATGATTCAGTTATACAATAATTGTCCTATTGTATACGTCTTGAGATTATTATTCAAATCGAATATCATTATTGTTGAACCTTATTAGACTAGTGAACTTTATTGATTCAACTAGTTCTTAGTTGATGAACGTTCTAAATTTCAGAACCCTTATTGAATTATCCAAACTAAACTTTCTTTGGTGTGAACTCGAATGTCAAACTGAGATGAACAACCCTGTAAAGAGATTTACTTATGTGTTAGCATTAAGATATTGTGCACAGTATGGTACTAAGGGCTGATCCCCCTAAGTACGAGTAAAAAGGTCCATAGTCTTATGACTGCTAAAGGTTATAAGTATAACCCTTGATAACCTAGGACATAGTTCAAGGTCTTATGACCCTCAGAATTCTTTTGATTCTTGTTATTCATTCTTGATTCAAAAGTTGAGCTTTTATTCAGATGTCTTTGATTTACTCGCATGTTATTATACTGTTATTTCCTTATTATACTTGTGGGCAATAGTGCTCACTCTTGCTTAATAATAATATTGCAGTTAAGTATGAAAGAACTGATGAACCTTCCACTAGAAAGGGCAAGGGCAAAGTTAGCAAGTGACAAAGATTGGTTGTCTATGTGATGATGTATTTTGTTTAAGACTTGATTTAATGATGTTATTTAAGACTTATTTGTTTATGATTCCGCACAGATGTTTAAGGTTAGTTTAACCTAGGATTGTATTATTAATTATTCGGATGTTGTAACCCTTAAGGGGAAGATTTTATTCTATCTATTGCATGGCTTACATTTATTATGGGTAGATAGATAGATGATATTTGTACAGTGAACACCAAATCCCGTGGAATTGAAGTACCCGGATTTGGGGGTGTCACAAGTTGGTATCAGAGCTGTAGGTTATGAACCTTAGGTGGGGGAACAACCTTAGGTAGTAGCCTTATAGAAAGAAGATAGTGATGGAAAACTCTTATCGAGTTATAGGAAATGAATTTATGTAATTCATTGAAGATAATAAAAGACCTTATGTGTTTATGTGTTTAAGTATGCGTTAGATGATACGACTTAGTAACTAAAACTTAAAATTTTGTTGTCAGGATGTCGAATGTTGGAGAAGCTAGTCAAGCTGGGGAGGAAGAACCCCATGTACCTATAGTACCTACTGAGGAGGAACCCCGTGTACCTATATTACCGACAGAGGAGGAGCCCCGAGACATTCATGTTGTTAGGGAGCAGCTGGTGCAGAGGGAATCATCTCCATTGATCACCATTGTTTGTTAGGAGCATGAACCTGAGACTGGTCTTGAGGAGGATCCTGATGAGGAATTTGTTGAGGAAGAGGAAGAGGAAGAAGAGGAGTTACCACGGTACACCGTTGATGCTGAGATGTATGACACGTTATACGACCGTAACGTAGAGTTACGAGACGAGGTCCAGGATTTGACTGAGCGAGCAGTTATTCAGCATATTACTCTAGAGCAGAAGTAGAGGGAGATTTCGACTCTTCATTCACGACTGGGAAATGTGAAATGGGATTTGGTCCATGAGAAGGGTCAAACCGAAATAAGACCGAGGAGATAGAGAAACTGAAGAAGGAACTAAAGGAAACCTCCGATAGACTAAAAATAGCAGAGGAAGGCTGGGTAAGAGAATCACGTCGAGCTGATCGTGCAGAAGATGATGGTCGTGCAAAGAAGGCGAAGATTGGGGAGACATATTCTACACTTAACAAGACAATGAATGAGACCCAAGATCGAGTTTTGAGGTACCCAATCCAGTTCGAAGGACTACCATTGTACATGATAGATCGTAGAACGATGTATCGTATCTTAGAAGAGGTGCGTAGCAAGGCTAATCAGTACCTTGACCGACAGTGATATGATTTGTTTAATTACGTGAAGAACTTAATTAGTTTTTAGATGTAAATTCTGACGTGTTTATAAACGAAAGAATATTTGAATGTTTTAAATCCTGTGGATTCTTTATTCCAAGATAGTTGATATAAATAGCAGTTATGCTATCGTTTAATGTTAAAACTTTGATTTGAATGTTAATATATCAAGTTGTTTGAGATGATGTGTTAAATGAGTATGTTAAATTGTTAAGTAATGCCTTAACTATGTAGAGAAATAAATAAATTTCTAATAAGCGTTTATTTAACAGAAATATGCCGCTAAGGAGAAAACAACAACGTCAACCGGCAAAGGAAGAGTCTACCAATAATAACAATAACGCCAATGCTAATCTCGTTCAACAGTTGGTGAACTTACTGACTGGAGCCATGAATAATAAACCTCAAGCTCCCCCAAACACAACGTTTAAAGACTTCAAGGCGGTTGGACCACCAGAGTTCAAAGGTTCCATGAACCCAATCGAGGCTCAAACGTGGGTTATGGAGATGGAGAAGGTTTTCGACGTTGCTAGGGTTAGAGAAGACCAGAAGACCGCTTTTGCAATGTTTATGCTGAAGTTGGAGGCTAGATACTGGTGGCAAGCAAACAAAGTACGAAGAGGTGAGGGTGTAATTACGTGGGAGAGATTTAAAGAGTTGTTTTTCAAAATGTATTTCCCAACTAGTTCGCAGAATCAGATGGAGGTTCAATTTCTGGAACTAAAGTAGGGAAACATGAGTGTACCTGACTACGCGGCTAAATTCAACGAGTTGGCAAGGTTCGCCCCGTACCAAGTACACACTGATGATAGAAAAGACAGAAGATTCGAACAAGGACTAAAGCCTTGGGTATACAGTAAAGTTTAAATGTTTCAGATAAACATATTTGTCGGAGTATTGGAAAAGGCCATCCTTGCTGAAGGTGGAAGCGATGCGGTGACTAAGTACAATCAAGATCAGAAGAAGAAGAAGAGTGAAGGTGAAATTAATAACAAGGCCAGTGGAAGTGGCACAGGAGGTGGAAATTTCAATCAGAAGAAAAGGTGGAACGACAGCTCATCATTGAGAAATCAGCAAGGTAATCAGAAGAAAAAAATTGAAGCATGCCCGACTTGCGGGAAAGCCCATCTGGGAGTTTGTATGAAAGGAAAAAGAGTGTGCTACAATTGTGGTTAGGAAGGCCACATATCACCAAACTGTCCAAACCCAAAGAAGGGTGCTTGTTTTACTTGTGGTTCTAAGGACCATCTTGCAAGAGACTGTCCCAAGAAGGGATCGGGAGGGTCAGGATCTGGAGGAAACCGGGGAATTAACAGTGGAAATGCCTTAACCATCACCGGACCAACCGCAACAAACCGACCGATCGCCCGGACTTTCAACATGACGGTGCAAGATGCAGTTCAATCCCGTGATCTGGTGTCAGGTATCATTCCTATCAATAAAATTAATGCTTATGTTTTATTTGATTCGGGTGCTACTTGTTCCTTTATATCCGATGATTTTTCCAAGAATTTAGATTTTCCTAAGAATGAATTGGATTACCCCATGAACATAGAAATTGCGAATAGAGAAATACTCCCTGTTAAGTACGTACATAAGAATTGTAGAGTGGATATTAAGGTTAATATCATGAACGTAGATCTTATCCCTATTCGACTTGGGGAATTTGACGTTATATTGGGAATGGACCTGTTATTCAATTACGGGGCTGTAGGTGATTGCCAAAAGAAGCGTATTAACCTTATGACTCCGTCAAAGGTTATGTTTTATGGTAGCAAGTTGCCTAGACAAGCGAGTTATCTGACGATGATGCAGGCCAGGAAGTTATTAAGACAAGGCTATGTAGGATACTTAGCTTACATAGTCGACAGTCGAAAAGAGAATCCGAAGGTAGAAGAGATACCGATTGTGAGGGACTTCGTCGACGTATTTCCAGACGATTTACCAGGACTTCCACCAGATAGAGAGGTAGATTTCGTGATCGATTTGGCACCAGGAACTGCTCCAATATCGAAGGCACCATACCGAATGGCACCAGTAGAGATGAAAGAACTAATGGTACAACTACAAAAAATGTTGGACAAGAAGTACATTCAACTGAATGTATCATCGTGGGGAGCGCCGATGTTGTTTGTGAATAATAAGGATGGAACGATGCGGCTCTGTATTGATTACAGAGAACTGAATAAGGTCACGATTAAAAATAGATATCCATTACCGAGGATCGACGACCTGTTTGATCAATTAAAGGGAGCGAGATACTTTTCCAAGATAAACTTGAGAAGCGATTATCATCAATTGAAGGTGAGACCAGAAGATGTACCAAAGACAGCGTTCAGAACGCGATATGGTCACTACGAATTTTTAGTAATGTCGTTTGGTCGTACGAAGGCTCCTGCAGCATTTATGGGACAAATGAATGGTGTGTTCAAGCCGTTTTTGGACAAGTTCGTAGTTGTATTTATAGATGATATTTTGGTATATTCCAAAACCAAAGAAGAACACGAAGAACATTTGAGATTAACGTTGGAAGTATTGAGAAGGGACAAGTTGTACGCCAAGTTTTTGATATGTGAATTTTGGATTGAACGAGTGCAATTTCTTGGACACGTGATCGATAAAAACAAAATTTCGGTAGATCCAACAAAAGTAGAAGCCATGATTAACTGGGATCAGACGAGAACGCCGTCGGAAGTAAGAAGTTTTCTTAGATTGGCAGGATATTATAGAAGGTTCATACAAGACTTTTCCAAGATCGCAACTCTGTTAATGAATTTAACTCGAAAAGATGTGAAATTTGTTTGGACGGTTAAGTGTGAGGAAAGTTTTCAAGAATTAAAGAAGAGGTTGAGTACGACACTTGTGTTATCTCTACCGGATGATACAGGAAATTTTTTTGTCTATAGTTATGCGTCGCATAAAGGACTTGGATGTGTGTTGATGCCAAACGGCAAAGTCATTGCGTATGCATCACAACAATTAAAAGATTACGAGAAGGGATATCCGACCCATGATTTAGAGTTAGCTGCAGTTGTTTTTGCTTTGAAAAATTGGAGGCACTATCTCTACGGGGATAAGTGTGAAATATATACGGACCACAAGAGTCTGAAATATATTTTTACACAGAAGAATTTGAATATGCGTCAAAGAAGATGGTTGGAATTAATTAAAGATTACGACTGTGAGATTTTATACCATCCGGGTAAAGCAAATGTGGTTGCCGACGCCTTAAATAGAAAGGGTCGTGAAAAATTGATGATGTTGACTGCTCAGGAGGAGCTAATTACAGAAATGGAGAAACTAGAGTTGGAAGTAAAGTATCCTATAGAAATTGATGAGAAGCTATTTCAGATGCAATCTGGTACAACCCTACTGGATAAAGTTAAGGAGGCTCAGCTTCAGGACGAAGAATGTTAAAGGTGACAAAGAAGATATTTGAAGGAACTAAACCAAGATTTAAGATGGATAAGGAAGGAATACCGAGATTTGAGAGTAGAATTTGGTTACCTCAAGTACAAGAGATTAAGGAAGAAATTTTGAGCGAGGCTCATAGTTCACGATATTCGATTTACCCTGGTAGTACCAAAATGTACCAAGATCTTCGACAACATTTCTGGTGGCCAAATTTAAAATGAGATGTTACAGAATGTGTTTCCAAGTGTTTACCTGTCAAAAAGTGAAAGCAGAACATCAAAGACGAAGTGGATTGCTACAACCGTTAGAAATCCCAGAATGAAAATGGGAACATATTACAATGGACTTCGTGGTTGGCCTTCCGACGACTCAGAAAGGCTACGACGTAGTATGGGTTATCGTTAACCAACTAACGAAATCTGTACACTTCCTTCCGATCAAAATAAGATTCAACTTAGATCAGTTTGCAAGGCTATACGTAAAAGAGATTGTTTTGAGGCACGGAGTTCCGGTATCAATTGTTTCAGATAGGGATCCGCGCTTCACATCAAATTTCTGGAAACGTCTTCAGGAATGCATGGGTACATAATTGCAAATGAGTACAGCTTATCACCCTCAAACCGACGGGCAAAGCGAACGAACAATTCAAACGTTAGAAGATATGCTAAGAGCTTGTATGATGGACTTCAAAGGAAATTGGGATGATCACCTACCGTTAGTAGAGTTCGGCTACAACAACAGTTACCACGCTAGTATTGGTATGCCGCCTTACGAAGCATTATACGGTAGAAAGTGCAGAACTCCACTTTATTGGGATGAAGCTGGCGAAAGACAATTGCTAGGGCCAAAATTGGTACAGCAGACAGCAAAAATAGTTAAAGTGATCCGAGCACGACTAGTAGCGGCTCAAGATCGACAGAAGAAATACGTTGATCCACATCGTAAAAATATCGAGTTTGAATCAGGTAGTTATGTTTTCTTGAAGGTCTCTCTTTGGAAGGGAAAGATCAGGTTTAGAAAGAAAGGGAAATTAAACCCAAGATTCATTGGACCATTTGAAGTACTGAGAAGAATCGAAGAAGTAGCGTACGAGGTAGCCTTACCTCCAGCACTCGAAAATGTCCACAACGTCTTCCATGTTTCTGTGTTACGACCCTACAAAGCCGATTATAATCATGTAATTGAATACGAACCCCTACATTTTGAGAAAGACTTATCTTACGAAGAAATTCCTGTCCAAATTATCGATCGAAAAAAAACAAGTTCTCAAAAATAAAGTTATACCTTCTGTTAAGGTAATTTGGAGGAACCACAATGCTGAAGAAGCTACGTGGGAACTCGAAGAGAATATGATGAAGAATTACCCTCATTTATTTGTTAGGTTTGTAATATTCAAGAACGCAATCAAATTGCAAAAATTAGCGGAAGCGTGTAAAATCAGAGTTTTAAAATTTTACAAACCATAAAACCCGGATCACCCTTTATACACAATTATTAATTTAAACGAAAAGATATGAATAAGAATCATACCTTTGAAGATCCAAGCTTCCTCAGGTACAAGTTCACCTCCAATCCTTTTCGCGTTCATCTTGAATCCACCGGGTTTGGTTCCTTCCTTTGATCAACGTTAGCCACCCAAGTGTTTGGCCTCTAGAGGTGATCCACCAAGGAAGAAGAAGAATTCAAGAAGATGGGTATTTGGCTCAAACCCTAGTTTTCTATCTCTATAGAAAAAGGGGCGTACTCTCCAACTTTTAGAATTTACGTATGTTAGATATCTGATATAAGACTCCTCTTATAAAGATATCAAGTAACCCTATTAAAAATAAGGTATTATTTATTTAATTAAACTCTTTTAATTAAATGGGCTCCCTAATCTTATTAGGGATAATTAATTAAACTCTTTTAACTAATTGTCCCTCCTAATCCTATTAGGAATAAATGAGAGTACTTATATTAATTAATTCCCAAACTGCTTTAGGAATTAAATAATAATAATAATAATAATAGTAATAATAATAATAAGACTCCTCTTATTAATTTATATTTAATATTTCTAAAATATTAAATAATAAATATTAAGCTATTTAATTTATTCTATCACCATAGATTAAATTAAATATACTTAACTTATTATTACGATTATGCCATTAACTTCTTAAATAATTATTCTTCCTTTTATGGTGTGACCCTTTAGGTTCTCCATATTAAACCGGTTGTGAATAAATCAATTAGAACAATTCTAATCTTATTTAAATAAATAAATTAAACAAATAATTTATTTAAATAAATAATATTTATTCTACAATAGGGATAAGCCTCCCTAGCGATCAACGACTTTCCAGATAATATAGATTTCAACATTAATCATAAAAGAACCTTTGAGTAAATAGTTACCGTACAATTCAATCCTTCCACCATATAATGTCCCAATTAAATATAAGACATGGAATTACTGTCAAGTCTTATTTTATTTAATTATATGTATTTCGACTCTTAAATGCACAACACCAAATAATGCAAATTAGAAACTCCTTTCTAATTTCATTCTGCCTTGGCCAAGGACTACTGAGTTGTCATTTATCGAATCACATAGGACATTTCTCTTCTTTTACTAGAAGTGGTAGATTCTTTATTGATCATACATTATCTCCATATATAACTTATTATACCCAAGCATATCCTTTGATATACCCTAAGGGTCTTAAGGAATAAGTCAAAGTATAACTCATCATACACAAGATACTATGATGATCTCAAGTCCAAGGATCACTTGTACTACTATCACTACAGGAATTCCTATTGACAGGCAAGTAAAACTCCATTAGGTATTCCTTAGCGAGTCACGTTCAGTGAACTTATTCTCTAATAAGCACCTACATACTTGCTTTAGTGTCTCCACACAAATGATCATGAGATCAATCATCCTCATCCAATGAGCAAGCAACGTATGTACCAATCTATCCGGATTCACTAATCCCCAATTTAGTAATCCAACGATTGGGAACTATTTTAGTTTTAAGCTTTCTAAGAATTTAGATCTCATTAGAATGATCATCATCGTTATTCTAAAAGCATTGCTTAAAACTATGGGTTTATCACATATTATAAAACAGCATCATGTAGATAATTTAAAAGCCTTTAATAAATTAATACTTTTTATTAATAAATGAATAAGATTGTTTACAAAGTATATGCTTTATCATCAAACATGATTGGCTTGTGTGCATACTACTTTCAATCTCCCACTTGCACTAAAGCCAATCGTCATGGTATCTCATACTCTTCTTCTCTAAGTGACGATTATCCTGCTGTTGGATAAGCTTTAGTTAATGGATATGTAATGTTGTTCGTGAGAGTCCACTATCTCTATAGTGATTTCCCATCTTTCAATGATTCCTATAATCAAATGAAAGTGCCACAACACATGTTTAGATCCAAGATGAGACTTAGGAACTATTCCTAGTTCTGTAATGAACTTTTAATCCAAACAATCAACTTGCAGCTTCATTTACAGCTATATACTTTGTCTTTATCACTAAACCAGCAACTCTTTGCTGTTTGGAACCTTTCCAATTCACTGCACCACCGTTCAAGGTAACCCTTTACCTTAAAGTGGATTTTCTGTCGTCTTGGCCTGTCTGAAAAAACTTGAGTCTGTTAAGCCCTCTAGTTTTAATTCAGACCCGCCATGAATTATATCACATCCTTAGTGTTGGTTAAGTACTTTAAGATGTTTTTCACTGTCTCACAATGAACTTCTCCAGAATATGGCTGATCAACATCAGGTCGCGTATATTTCATTGCATACATGATTGTCACTCATGAGATCTCTCTTTTAGGAGTCTATGGGGACTATTAAGAGAGATACACTCCATGGCTCATCAACATGAGACATCTCTTGGAGTTTGCCATGCTAAACGACTTTAGCATCAAATGAATATACGTTCATTGGGTTAAGTCAAGCTCTTCCCAAATCATTCATGGAGGAATGTTTAGACAACTTTATCTTTATTGATTCTAGCATTGGCATGTCATTCCGTATCCATAGTATATCAACATATAATACTAGGAATGTCACGACGCTCCCACTAACCCTTTTGTACACACTAGGTTCATTCTTATTTTTGATAAAATCAAACTCTTTTGATTGTCTCAACAAGACGAATGTTCCATATTTGAGAGTGTCTACAACTCTTACCTCATCGTATGTAACTGGATCATCATCTTCTATGATACGTACCTCATCATCATCATCCATGATGAATCCATACCTCCCAGGTATCTTAGGTACTATTCCAGATTTACGATTCGGTTGTGGTACAATAGGTCTATCTATAGGTTCCTCTTATTTGACTTGTAGTATTTTGTGGTTCTTGAACTTTTCAAGATGTATTATCCTCCCACTAGCCCCTTCAATGATAAACACCTTTATCTTAGAAGGCAGCATGTTTCGCAACAAACACCTTTTGCTAAGTAGGATTATAGAATATATGCCCTAAACTTACTTTAGGATGTCCCACAAATCTATACTTGCCAAATCGTGTCCCAAACTTATCCTTTGAAACTGTTTCATATAAGTTGGACAATCCCTTATCTTAACATACTTAAGATTAGGAATCCTCCCTGTCCATAACTTTTATGGAGTCTTGGAGCCGGATTTTGAGGTTACCTTTTCCGTAGATATGCAGCCATTTCTAGGACATGATCCTAGAAGGATACTGGATTGTCGATTAAATCATTATGGACCGCACCATGTCCAACAAGGTACAATTTTTCCTTTCAGATACATCAATCAATTATTGTGTATCAGGAGGCGTCCATTGTGAGAAAACCATTTGAGATGATTTAAAAACTCATTGCACAAGTATTGCTTCCTTGATCCGATCAAAGAATCCCAATACTTTGCCATGTTGTTTCACTTCTGAATTCTTTGAACCTTTCAAATAATTCACACTTGTATTTCAACAAATACACACATTCAACTCTTTGAATGATCATCTCCTTTTCTTATACTAGTTTGTTCAATTTGCAAAATATATTTTTCACGTAAGTCAAGTATACAAAATCCATTAAGTAATATTCCAGTTCTATACAAGACATTATTATTATAAATAGAACAACAATTGTTCTTAAATATAATACCAAAAATTTCATTGTCCAACAATAAAATAGAAATAATGTTTCTAACAAGAACTGAAATATAATAACAACTTATTGACTTAATAGATTTTCCCGTAGGCATTGCTAAACTATAAGTTCCTATGGCTAATGCAGCAACCTTTGCTTCATTTCCCACACATAGGTTTACTTATATTTGTTTAGCTTTCTACTTCTACTTGGTCCCTTCATAAATCTATATTTATGATAACCAAAGTCGGTATCAAATACCCAAGTAGAACATTGACTTAAAGGAAAAAATATTTTAAATCATGAACAAAATTGTATTTGTAACCGAAACTTCACTAAGCTTCTTTGGTTAGCCTCTGCAAGATGCTTCTTGCAGTTTCCTTCCAGTGTCCAGGCTTATTACAGTGGAAGCAAACTCCTTTGCTATCCGTTTCAGTTTTGTTCTTATTATCCTTTGTTTTTCCCCTTTCTATTTACCTTCTTAGAATCGTTCTTCTTTTCAGAAGATCCTTTGGCCCCTACCAGTAAGACTTGGTCTTTCTTGGTTGGAAAATGACTCTCAACATTTTTCAACATGTTAAGCAAATCAGCGAAGCTGATATCTAGCTCGTTCATATGAAAAATTCACAACAATTGTGAAACGAGTCCGGAAGTGAGTGCAAGATCAAATCTTGGCTCAACTCTCCATCCATGACAAAACCCGTTGTCCTAATTGATCAATCAAATTGATTATGTTAACGACTTTTATCTGTACTGTAGTGTCATCGGTCATTCTAGATCGGAAGAGCTCCTTAGATATCTGATATCTATCAGTCCTACTTTCCTCACCATCAACTACTTGATGTGCAGGAATATAATAGGAGCATCCATAGTTTCATGCTGACGCTGATGCTCGTTACTCATGGATGCGAGCATGATGCATTGAGCCAACTATGCATCATCTAGCCACTTTCTAAAAGAAGCAATATCTTCCTCAGAGGCATTGTCTGCAACCATTGCAGGGATAGGCGTATTAAGGACATAAGATAGTTTTTCAGCCGTGAGAACTATTCTCAAATTCCTTAACCAATCCGTTTAATTCGGTCCGGTTAATTTAACATCTAATGTGCTACGCAGTGATAGTAATTTAGACATTGTAAAATTCTGTAAATGAATTTGTAATTAACAACATTTTAACATACATTCTTTTATTAATTACCAAAATAATTTAGGTCTTGTTTTAAATTGGTATCTCCCACTATTTTCTTCAAACTATATTACCCTCAATATATATAGTTCGGCAAAATCTAATTAAAGATTTGCTAGTGAGAATAAGGATCCCATTTCAAATGTATATAGCCTTGTGTGTGCACAACAAACTATATATAAATAAATAGGTAGACAACTCTTGTCAATTACATCAACTATGTAACTCCTTGTATTTTGCCTCTTAAATCATAATGGTCAAGTGTGTGCACATCCGAACTAAAATGATTTAAGTTAAGTCAGACCCAGCATTTCCATATAAGTGAAGAGAAAACTACAGCCCTTGTGTGTGCACAACAAAGCAATAATGTTCAATTCCTTATAAACATCATATGTAATAAAAATAACATCTTAAATATTTAATACTCGCCTTGTGTGTGCACAACAAACTCATATTAAATATTCAATACTCTATTGTTTCTATCATGCTAGAAGGCGACGTTCGATATTCCAAATATCTTTGAACGTTACAACTTAATATAAAATATTTGAGGGGTTTGTTATTAAAATGTCTCATCTTGTTTAGCGCGCATGCACATATATATATATAAAATACGCGTCATATTAATTAACATGCGAAGCATGTTTGCATAATATATAATATATATAGTATAAGCATGCACATATAGAATACTATATTCTACCTGGATTGATTATGGACTTTTATTCTAGTTTGGTTCACTAGAGCCACCAAGTGAACCAAAAGGTCAAACCCTAGGGGTGCAAGAATTAATATTTAAATATAACTATTACATTTAAACCCGGGCTCCATTACAAACGGGTCTTCAAGCGCTCCTTGCTCATTGATCTCCAATTCTTCAAAATTAATTCTAACTATTCCTATTACAAAACTATTTAAAATAAATAGAAACCTTGATCAGCAGTCAAGGGGAAGTACATAGGAGGGAGATAAAATTTACATTAAGAAAAATTAGAGTAGACGAGGTACGCAGACCCCATTTAATAAAACCCATACATTCAAGCATCCAACTAAAATAAAATCCAATCGCATTGGTCAATAGTCCATAATCAATCCCATTTATTATCATACACATCACCATATGTATCAATAAATAACATTCATCTCATGAATAATAAACATTTAATATATATATTGATATCATTTAATGGGCAAATTTAGTTAGTATAAAATCTATTTTTGAATCAAAATAAACTCCTTTATTTTAATCCAAATTTAAATCAAAATAAAACTATTTTATTTTAATTTATCCAATTTTGAATAAAATAAACTATTTTATTTTAATCAAAATCTTTAATCAAAATAAACTCCTTTATTTTAATTAATTATGGAATCCAATTCCATATATATATAAAAAAAAATATTAAAGGAAACACGGATTATCTTTCCTATTCACAAATAAACTCCTTTATTTTGAATAATATGAAATCTTATTTCATATCTAAATAAACTCCTTTATTTAAGGAAAGATAGATTCTTTTTCCTATTCACAAATAAACTCTTTTATTTTGAATAATATGAAATCTTATTTCATATCTAAATAAACTCCTTTATTTAAGGAAACATAGAATCCAATTTCAACTCCAATTAGTTATCATGGAATCCAATTCCAATTCTAATTAGTTAGCATGAAATTTAATTTTAAAATTAAAATAAACTCTTTTATTTTAATAATAAAATAATAATAAAATTAATATATATATATATAACTATTATATATATATATAATATAAACCGGATATATATATATAGTTAACAGATTACAACTATATATATATATATAACGTTAATATATTATATATATAACTATTATATATATAATTAATATTAACTATATACCATAATCAAGATCCTGCTCCCTTAACTTTTTCAAAAAAAAAACGTGGCTCGCAGAATAAAGCATACATTCTCCTGCCAAAACCTCCTGCTAAATCCTACCGAGCACGTGAATCAGGATCTCCCCAAAAAAAAATCGCACTCAGCGAAATAAAAAAAAATAGCAGGCCGGGATTACCGTTTTTTTAATTAAATTTTATACAATAAATTATGCCCAATTAAATTGTTCTAAACATATATCAATATACATATCAAATTAAAACAATTAATAATTCGTATAAAGGTTTGGCTTTGATACCACTGTTAGGTTTGTAATATTCAAGAACGCAATCAAATTGCAAAAATTAGCGGAAGCGTGTAAAATCAGAGTTTTAAAATTTTACAAACCATAAAACCCGGATCACCCTTTATACACAATTATTAATTTAAACGAAAAGATATGAATAAGAATCATACCTTTGAAGATCCAAGCTTCCTCAGGTACAAGTTCACCTCCAATCCTTTTCGCGTTCATCTTGAATCCACCGGGTTTGGTTCCTTCCTTTGATCAACGTTAGCCACCCAAGTGTTTGGCCTCTAGAGGTGATCCACCAAGGAAGAAGAAGAATTCAAGAAGATGGGTATTTGGCTCAAACCCTAGTTTTCTATCTCTATAGAAAAAGGGGCGTACTCTCCAACTTTTAGAATTTACGTATGTTAGATATCTGATATAAGACTCCTCTTATAAAGATATCAAGTAACCCTATTAAAAATAAGGTATTATTTATTTAATTAAACTCTTTTAATTAAATGGGCTCCCTAATCTTATTAGGGATAATTAATTAAACTCTTTTAACTAATTGTCCCTCCTAATCCTATTAGGAATAAATGAGAGTACTTATATTAATTAATTCCCAAACTGCTTTAGGAATTAAATAATAATAATAATAATAATAGTAATAATAATAATAAGACTCCTCTTATTAATTTATATTTAATATTTCTAAAATATTAAATAATAAATATTAAGCTATTTAATTTATTCTATCACCATAGATTAAATTAAATATACTTAACTTATTATTACGATTATGCCATTAACTTCTTAAATAATTATTCTTCCTTTTATGGTGTGACCCTTTAGGTTCTCCATATTAAACCGGTTGTGAATAAATCAATTAGAACAATTCTAATCTTATTTAAATAAATAAATTAAACAAATAATTTATTTAAATAAATAATATTTATTCTACAATAGGGATAAGCCTCCCTAGCGATCAACGACTTTCCAGATAATATAGATTTCAACATTAATCATAAAAGAACCTTTGAGTAAATAGTTACCGTACAATTCAATCCTTCCACCATATAATGTCCCAATTAAATATAAGACATGGAATTACTGTCAAGTCTTATTTTATTTAATTATATGTATTTCGACTCTTAAATGCACAACACCAAATAATGCAAATTAGAAACTCCTTTCTAATTTCATTCTGCCTTGGCCAAGGACTACTGAGTTGTCATTTATCGAATCACATAGGACATTTCTCTTCTTTTACTAGAAGTGGTAGATTCTTTATTGATCATACATTATCTCCATATATAACTTATTATACCCAAGCATATCCTTTGATATACCCTAAGGGTCTTAAGGAATAAGTCAAAGTATAACTCATCATACACAAGATACTATGATGATCTCAAGTCCAAGGATCACTTGTACTACTATCACTACAGGAATTCCTATTGACAGGCAAGTAAAACTCCATTAGGTATTCCTTAGCGAGTCACGTTCAGTGAACTTATTCTCTAATAAGCACCTACATACTTGCTTTAGTGTCTCCACACAAATGATCATGAGATCAATCATCCTCATCCAATGAGCAAGCAACGTATGTACCAATCTATCCGGATTCACTAATCCCCAATTTAGTAATCCAACGATTGGGAACTATTTTAGTTTTAAGCTTTCTAAGAATTTAGATCTCATTAGAATGATCATCATCGTTATTCTAAAAGCATTGCTTAAAACTATGGGTTTATCACATATTATAAAACAGCATCATGTAGATAATTTAAAAGCCTTTAATAAATTAATACTTTTTATTAATAAATGAATAAGATTGTTTACAAAGTATATGCTTTATCATCAAACATGATTGGCTTGTGTGCATACTACTTTCATTATTTACTTAATTATGTTTAAGCAATTCTGGGGACAGAATCATTGTAAGGGGGGAGAATGTAACGGGTCGAATTTATTGATTCGTGATTCTGGGGACAGAATCCTTTTATGGGGTGAAAGTTGTGACGAACGAGATTTTTGTAATTTAATTTTAATATTTATTGAAGTAAATAAATATTTTCGATGATTTAATTATTAGATTAAATAATTAATTGATGCAATTATGGTAGATTAATTTAATTATATGTGTTACTTTTATTAAATTAATGTAGAGAATAATTATTATTCAAATATGTAATTATGTGAGCTTATTGAATTAAATGAAATATTTAATTAAGCATGATGTTATTTAATTAATTTAATTATTAATTAGAGAGTTAATAATTTGACATTATTTATTAATGAGAAAATTAAATATATGACTATGTGAATTTATGAGAAATTATTAGATTTTATTTAAAGTAAATTAAATAAGATATTGATTTATTTTATAAAGGAGTGTGACATTTATTAAACTATGTGATAAAGCTTTATTAAATTAAATGGTTTTGTAATCTATTTTTGCTAAGCCAAACAAGGCCCTAGGGGAAGTTATCAACAGTTAACCCATGATTGGACCAACTGACCACTTCTGCGTCAGTTCTTCTCCTTTAATTATCAGATGTCTTCTTTTTATTATTATTATTCTAAGTCTGGAAGAACAGAGAGGGAGAGAGTTTGAGAATTGTCAGATAAAATTGAGAATTTTTTAGAGAGATTGTGAGTACTGTGATTGAGGTAGATAGAAATTTTCATCCTTGTTCATCTACGCTTTGGGTATTTCTCTCCAACCCAATTCTCATATTTTTCGTCAGTTAGTTTTATGAAAATGGCTTTCATTCATGTTCTATGGAATTTCTGTAAATTGGAAAATTGGGTTAGGGATATATGTAATAATTCGAGTAGCATAACATATTTTATATATATATTATATGATTCCATATCATAAGTTTTAGTATACGATGACTTACTATTTTAAAAATTTACTGAGTTTGGGTTATGGCTATATGGCCTTATACGTGATTTTAGTATGTCAAATATAAATGTTTTCATAAAATTTACACTCGTATATTATTATGCATATTGATGCGAAGAGACCAAAGTTTAAAGGAACGAATTCGGTGTTATAACGAATCCGTAGTGTCAATTTTCATGTTTTATTTTCAAAACCTTTAAGAACATCAAAGTTAGTGAAATTCACATAATTTAATTATGTGATTATGTGTTTTAAATGGTTAAAGTCACTCTATAAATGTTGGGTAATGATTATATACAATTTTAACATGTGGGTATGATTAAATTCGTGTAGTGATAATTTAATTGGAAATTTTTGGATGTGTTATGCAATTTGCGCGAATTATAGAATAGTTTCTAGTTTGCCGCGGCGCGGTGTCAGTCCAACGCCTTAAGGCCCGCGCCACCGCACCGTAGCGCCAGATGACAGCCGCAGCGCCACGGCGCTGCAGCACGAAGACTTAGTACAAAAGTGGCGCTGCAACCCCACTCTGCAGAATTTCCAGAAATGAAATATTTTTTTTTATATTCAAGTCTAGCAACGTGATAACAACTTGATTTAATGAACATAAAACTATGTTATAAGTATAATTAGATGTTAAAATAGATACTTAGAATATAAATAACATAATTACATATGGATTGAATTATTGAATACATTATTAGCTTGTTATTCATGATTTGTAAATTATGTGACAAAGTGGTAAATTAACGAAGTATAGTTAATAATCAAAGTAGACAAAGAGAATGAGTATATGATGATTAGTTAAGTTATAATTAACTGGTATTGTGAGTGTGAATGGTATGTAGGATTAAATTCAAAGAATGTGCTTAGTTAAAGTGTAATCTACGCACGAGGCAAGTTTCCTAACCCTACTTGTCATTATTGTTCAAGTTTATTAGTTACCTTGAGTAAATTATCATTATTATTATTCAAGTTCAAATGTTATATTAAAGATTGATGATCTTTTCAAAGCATGATTCAGTTATGCAATAATTGTCCTATTGTATACGTCTTGAGATTATTATTCAAATCGAATATCATTATTGTTGAACCTTATTAGACTAGTGAACTTTATTGATTCAACTAGTCCTTAGTTGATGAACGTTCTAAATTTCAGAACCCTTATTGAATTTTCCAAACCAAACTTCCTTAGGAGAGAACTCGAATGTCAAACTGAGATGAACAACCCTCCAAAGGGATTTACTTATGCGTTAGCGTTAAGATATTGTGCACAGTATGGTACTAAGGGTTGATCCCCCTAAGTACGAGTTGAAAGGTCCATAGTCTTATGACTGTTAAAGGTTTCAAGTATAACCCTTGATAACCTAGGACATATTTCAAGGTCTTATGACCCTCAGGATTATTTTGATTCTTGTTATTCATTCTTGATTCAAAAGTTTAGCTTTTATTCAGATGTCTTTGATTTTCTCGCATGTTATTGTACTATTATTTCCTTATTGTACTTGTGGGCAATAGTGCTCACACTTGCTTAATAATAACATTGCAGTTAAGAATGAAAGAACTGATGAATCTTCCACTAGTAAGGGCAAGGGCAAAGGCAAAGTTAGCAAGTGACGAAGACTTGTTGTCTATGTGATGATGTATTTTGTTTAAGACTTGATTTAATGATGTTGTTTAAGACTTATTTGTTTATGATTCTGCACACATGTTTAAGGTTAGTTTAACCTGGGATTGTATTATTAATTATTCGAATGTTGTAACCCTTAAGGGGAAGATTTTATTCTATCTATTGCATGACTTGAATTTATTTTGGGTAGATAGATAGATGATATTTGTACAGTGAACACCAAATCCTGTGGAATTGAAGTACTCGGATTTGGGGGTGTCACATCTTGAGTCGCCAAATACATAGTACAAAATTCAAATACAACTTAATTATACAACAGTCTTGTAAAATACAAAAAACATTATCTATGAGTTGTAATAAGATCATTGTCATCTAGACAATATCCACACTCAATGGAGTCCTCATTAAATTTATTGTCACACTATTTTATAGAATAGTGAGGACTACTAAAACAACCATCTGGACCGTCAATCTATTCCCCGACTCGTCCCAGCTATATACTCATTTCCTGAAGAGAACAGTGAAAGAAAGGGTGAACTCAACTAGCCCAGTAAGAAATATTATGACTAAGATAATACAGAATAATTTATCGTTAGGCTTCAACAGTGTTAAATTGATAAAATATAACAAACATCAAGTTTAACTGCAACGGAACAAGTAATCCATTAGAAGAGTCAAGTAGAGAATAAAATCTACTATCTTTTATGATTTAAAAGGGTTTTCATCAATTTTATCGCTGAGACTCAGCTTAATAAATAAACCACATCATCCCTACACTACGGCCAATGATATTCATTAGTATCACGACCACAAATTATCCATGCACTACAGGCCAAGGATATTTGTGTATTCATCAATGTCATGATCATGCCAACAATTGTCCATCATTTGTAACATTACGGCCAATGATGACTTTTACCACATCATTTGTAACATTACGGTCAAGATTATACCGAATAATCCCTAGTCATAATCATACCAAGTCCATCTACGCACTATAAGCCATATATGACTTTCAACATATTATAAATATGAGGATGATGACAATGATATAAGAATTCAATAAAACAAGTTCAAGGATAAATTTTTAAAGATTTATAATTTAATTTATCCTGTAATCAATAACGTCCAAATTGTCAACATGATACTGTTTTGTGGAGTAAAATTCAAGAATAATATTCATGTACCAAAAATAATTTGGACATAAAAGAAATATATTTTTTGGGTGAATAGTACTTCGGGAATAGTATCTCGTGAATAGTACCCCGACACAAAAAGTGTCCCGAATACCCGAGTGAATGATACTAGAGTGAATAGTAACCCGAGAATAGTAACTCGTGAATAATACTCCGGCACAAAAAGTGCCCTGAATACCTGAGTGAATTATACTAGAGCAAATAGTAACCGGGTGAATAGTAACCCATGAATAGTAACTCGTAAAAGAAAAATACCAAAGAAAATGATATTCCATGACGAGTACAAAAGAAATGATATCTTATACGAGTATAATAGAATATACAAAATTGCAAATGGATTTTCACCCGCCATACGGTAATCCACGTAGACAGATCATTTCCATAATTTAATAAAGAATGAATACGAAGGATCATTCACCATGCATGCGGTAATCCACATAGACAGGTTATTCCAACAGAATAATAAAGAATGGAATAACATAAGAATTCACCATGCATGCGATAGACAGCACATACAGGTTATTCCAACAGAATAATAAAGAATGGAATAACAAAATAATTCACCAGGCATGCGATAGACCGCACAGACAGGTTATTCCAACAGAATAATAAAAAATGGAATAACAAAAGAATTCACCAGGCATGCGATAGACCACACGGATAGGTTATTCCAACAGAATAATAAAGAATGGAATAACAAAAGAATTCACCAGGCATGCGATAGACCGCACAGACAGGTTGTTCCAATAGAATAATAAAGAATAGAATAACAAAAGAATTTACCAGGTATGCGATAGACCGCACAGACAGGTTATTTCAATAGAATAATAAAGAATGGAATAACAACCCTTATGAGTATTGAAGGAAAATAACTCTCTTCATGAATACGAAAGAAATAATACCCCTTACCTTAGAAGAAACTGGATACTGGAATAGTGAGGTAGCAGATTTCTCGTCTTCTTTCTCTCTATAATAATTTCTTTTGTGAGACTTAGTGAATTGGTGAGAATGAAAGAAGAATGAGCTTCTATTTATAGAAAAATATAGTTTCGATAATTGCATGTTTTGGGGCTCGAAATATTATAGTATAATACCTTCCTCTTTTTCTTCATTTTTAATTTAGTCCTGCAAGTATTATCAAACTTGCACCACCTCCCCTAATAGTAAATAATGTTAATTAATAGTTCATTCATGTGACTTAATAGTATAATCATGTGAAAAAAACTAATTACAATATAGTACATTCATCTATACCTCTATTTTTAATTTAGGCATGCAAGTATTATCAATCTTGTACCACCTCCCCTAATAGTACATGAATGTGAATCAATAGTACACACATGTGAAAAAATAGTTATAAGCATGTGAAATAATAATAATTAATTGCTTATTTATCCCATTAATTACCTGATTGGTCAATATAACTTCCAGACATCAATTATTATCGAAGTAAATATCGATTTCCACTGACACTAATAATCCCCACACAATGGAACTATCAATTTCATATTGAATCAACACGAACTTATTCATCATTAATATTATAACTCACAATATTTAACAACCAGGTCATTCCCAGGAAAGAAGGGGCTTTCCGATAAGGATTTCTCCTTATTGGCGCGCAATTAGGTGACCAAATCTCTCCTTGACAGAACTTCTAGACATTGTCAATATTGCAAATAATAATATGAATAACTTTGTCGTCTTAATTATTGATTTAATAATAATAAATATTATGCAGATGATACTGTGACAATAATTGAATCAATAATATGAGAGATATGATGCAACAATTATTGTAGAAATAATTGAGTATAACTGAGTGACTTCTCACGTAAGCATCAATAATCAATACAGTGTGCTACTATGCAACCACGCGTATTAGTGTACTTTTACCACCGGGTAGTTCAACAGTTTAACAGTAAAACTTTCTCCGTTATTTTTATAAAAAGATAATTTTGTCATTTTGTAACTACGACAATACTTTTGTTGTGGGGTCCACCAATGATTGTGCCCTCGTACGAATATTTCCTGTTAAAACGAATATTCCCCGACCAATCGAATATTATATAACCACTTGCTTACTTTGCAAAATTTGTATATAATACCCACAACTATAACATTATATCAAATCCACACCACAATATTCAAAAATATATTTCGAGAAAAATTAATTTTTATTCATAAAAGTTGGGTCTTACAACCTCCCCTTCTTATGAAATTTCGTCCTCGAAATTACGGTGCGTACATGGTATGTCAAAGAGTTGAGGATACCTTGAGTTCATTTCAGATTCTAACTCCCAGGTCATTTCCTCAACGTCGTGGTTTCTCCACAAAACTTTGACTTGAGGTATAACCTTGGAGCGTAGAATATGATTCTTCTTATCCAAGATTTTAACAGGTACCTCTTCATACGTTAGATTTTTCACTATCTCATTCGGTTCTAATTCAATAATGTGGTTTGGGTCTTTAACATATTTACGTAACATAGATATGTGAAAAATGTTATGAACACGAGACATACTTGGTGGTAAGGCTAGTCTATAGGCCACAGTTCCTCTTTGATCGAGGATTAAAAATGAGACAATAAATCGAGGATTGAGCTTTCCTCTCTTTTCAAATCTTGTAACTCCTTTCCATGGAGCAACACGTAACAACACATGATCTCCAATATTGAATTTCACGTCCTTTCGATGAAGATCAACATAACTCTTTTGTCGATCTTGTGAGGTTTTTATACATTGTCGGATCGTTTAAATCTTTTTCGTAGTCATACGTACCAATTCCGGTCCCAACAACGTTGCTTCTCCCACCTCATCCCAGCATACTGGAGAACGACACTTTCTTCCATACAACGCCTCAAATGGAGCCATGCCAATACTTGCTTGATAATTGTTGTTGTACGAAAACTCCACCAATGGTAAGAACTTGTCCCAACTTCCTTTGAAGTCAAGGACACAGAGTCTTAGTAAATCTTCAGGAGTTTGAATAGTCCTCTCTGACTGCCCATCCGTTTGAGGATGATATGTCGAACTAAATTATAAATTCGTGCCCATAGCTTTTTGCAAACTAACCCAAAATCTTGAGGTGAATCTTGGGTCTCGATCAGAAAATATGGATACTGGCATACCATACAATCTTAAAATCTCGTTTATGTACATATTAGCAAGACGTTCAAGTGTATAAGTTTCTCGTATTGCTAAGAAATGAAAAGACTTGGTAAATCTATCAACAATGACCCAAATCGCATCTATGTCTTGAGAAACCTTAGGAAGACTGGTAACGAAATCGATGGTAATGTTCTTCCACTTCCATTCTAGAATTTCAAGTGGTTGCAATGGACCTTTTGGCACTTGATGCTCCGCCTTGACTCGTTGACAAGTTAGACACCTTGAGATAAACTCTACGATCTCTCTCTTCATATTGCTCCACCAAAATGTATGTCGAAGATCACGATACATTTTGGTACTCCAGAATGGATTGCAAACGGTGTGTTGTGCGCCTCCATCATGATTTTATACTTTAAATCAGGGTCGTTAGGAACACAAAGTCTGTAGTTGACTCGAAGTATTCCTTCTTCATCGATTCTGTCTTTCGGCATAGAAACTTCTTGCACTTTCTTCCTCATACGCATCAGCTCTAGGTCTGTAGCTTGAGTGTGACAACCCGATATTTTCTATATAAATAAATCATAAATTTTGCGTATAATTTTTTTTATATATATATTAAAATAAATATGAATGATATGTGTCAAGGTAATGTGTAATTATAATTATATGTGTGATAAATAAAATGTATTTATTACATTAAGTATTGCAGATAAATATATTTTAGAATTATTGACTATTATCAATTATATTTTTATACTAATTAATTCCTTATCGGAAATGTTTTATTAATTATTTTTCAAGAAAAATATAATCTTATATTATTTAAATAATATATGAAATGATTTTAGATTATTTTATTTATTTTAAAGGTAAGAATGCGTAAAAGGAATTATGTATGTATTTATGTGATGAATATAAAATATATTTATTACATGAATGGTTATGAATAATTTTATTTTAGAATTATTGCTCATAATAAATTATATTCTAATAATAATTAGTTTTATAGTAAAAATGTTTTTAATGTGTATTTTCCATGAAAATATGATAATTATATTATATATGATATGAATATAGAATTTTTATAATACTTATTCTATTATATGAATTTTGTTCAAGATATTAAGTAAATTATTTCTACTTAATTATAAGGTTAATTATGGTAGATAAAATTAGATATGGAATTCAAACCCTAATTCTGGGTTTTGATCAAGGAATGAAAATAATAATATTATATTATTATTTGTCAGTGTTATAGATATGTGTGTTATGTGTGTAATGTTAATGTGTGGAATAGTTTTAATATATTACGATCAAACCCTAATAATATTTTGATAACCCTAATTTTTGTTTTGGAATAAGGAATGATGATAATAATATAATACTAATTATATTTTGATTTTTCAGTGCTATGAATATGTACTGTATTTCTGTATTGATAATGGTTGGTCAATTACGGTGTATTATGACCAAACCTTAGTAATAATGTTAAACCCTAATTTGATATCCAAATTAGAGTGCAAGATTTTTTATAAGTGTGTTATATAATCTATGGCATGTATTAAGTGTATTAATTAGGTAAACCCTAATTAAAGTTCTAGAAACCTTAATAATTATTACAAACCCTCATTTTAAGTGTTAAAACCCTAATTTGAAACTCAGCTGTGAGTTCAAGATTGTTGTTTAACTGTGTTATATGATATATGTTATGCATTATATAATTTTATTATTAAACCTTATTTAATAAATAAAAACCCTAGTTTCAAACTGTTAAACCCTAATTGATTTGAAACCCTAATGCGAAAGTCATTCACGACTTTGAGAATTTGTTAAGTCATTATGTAATCATGTTTATGTGAGTTATGATCGGTGTTTATGTATTAACTCTAATTAGGGAGAATCGTAATTATTTAAAATCCTTATTAATTTTTTTTATATTATTATATTATAAACCCTAATTTCAAAAGATAAAAACCCTAATTATCGAAATTGTAAACACTAATTGCCTAATTGGCCAGGTTAATATGGGTAGGGGTTCTAAACCCTAATGTTCTTGTATAATTTAATTATTAACCCAATCTAGTTAACAAATTTTTAAATTTTAGAAACTAAAAGTTATTTAATTTTATTTATTTAATTTTTGTGCAACCCCTATATTGGAAATCCTAGATTTTTGTTTGCTAAATTGGCTCAAACCCTAAATCCTAGATTGCTCAAAACTTAAACCCTAACAAACCCTAAACTCTAAGGCAAATTCTAGAAATATAAGGAATTGTCCAAATAACCCTTTTAAGCATTAAAGAGGCTAGAATAGGTTTTGACATTTAGGGGAAGTTGGTGACCAAACCCAACAACCCCATGTGATGATATTTGACAGCAACAAGCTTTCTTGATCAGCAACTCATGCATCTATCACCTTTATAAATTGATTGAGAGAGAAAAAAAATGAATTTGCTAGCCAATTTTATACAATACTCAACCAACTCTCATTTTTTTCTCAAACCAACGAAAATTGCAAGTATTTCAGTCCCTTTATCAAGCTCCACATCCACCATAAGCAAATCACAAATAACTTGGAGAGCTAAAATCGAAAATCAAGTCATAAAGGTATAAAAACCCTAATCCTAGAAATCCTTTGATTCTTTGTTAATTAATGAAATTGATTGTTCAAAGTTGTGTAATAAGGAGTGTATTAATGTTCTGGATTGTTTAATTCATGACCCATAACATCAAAGTGCTCAAAATCAAAGTTTTTCCAACTTTTGAAAAACTGAAATCTGTTATTTTTAGGACAATGTCAGAGGCTCTAGATCTGTGTATGTTATGTGTTTTTTTATGTTTAAAAGTTGTAACATGTAGTATGTAATGTTATCTTTAAGTTGCAAAAAGAATCAAGACCAAATCAATTGTAGATCGGAAGTTATAGCCGGTCAAAACCCGTTGACCGAAACTGCTAAACATAGCGAACCCAGAAAATTTAGAGCAATTTCCGTGGTGAACTTTGACCAGCGATTTCCGGTTGGATATTTTATTTTTATGATGATTTTAAGTGTTATAGTTGTAGTCCTACATGAGTTATACATACTGGAATTGATGAATCACACAAACATTACACGGATTGCAAGTTATAGAGGTCCAAAGTAGGCAGCCCGAACTGTTCTTTGTGAAGAACAGCTCTGACAGCTACTTTGATGGCCAATATCTCCAAGATCTAATGTTGTTTAGCCATGATGTTTGTTGTTAATTGTAGTATTGCATGAGCTCTACAAGATTTATGTGTTAGATCTCCCAGAAACAATTTGTACAGAAAGTTATACATGGTCAAACATGACATGTTGATCACGAAGCTGTCAGTGTTCTTGAGCTCAAGAACACCAACAGTGACGCTTTTTGTCGCTAAAGGCCTATTGCGACGGTTTATTATTATTTATTTCCGAAAATTATTTAATAAATAGAAAAAAATAGTTTTTAATTATTAAAAATACAAAATAAATTATTAAAATTTATTTTAAATTCTGAAAATTAGTTTTTAATTATTTTAAATATATTTCATAAATATTTAATATTTTTGGAATAATAAAAGTAGTTAATTTATTTAATTATAATATTAAATAAATTATTTAAAAATGATTTTAATATTTGAAAAATCATTTAAAATTATATTAAGGTATAAGAAAATAATTTAAGTTATTTTTGATAACTTTTAATATTATGTGATAATTTTCATTAATAAATTAATATTAATGATAATTAAGTTATTTATTAAATGAATTAAATAAATGAATTAAAAATGATTTTATTAAATTAAAAATCATTTTAAATAAGAATAAGGTATTTAAAAATATTTTAAGTTATAAAATATAACTTTTAATATTTAAAGGTAAATTTTATTAATTAATTATTATTAATTATGTTAAAGTTATTTAATAATTATATTAAATAATTTAGTTTAAAATGATTTTAATATTATAATAATCATTTTAAATGAAAATAATGTGTTTAAAGATATTTTAAGTTGTAAAATATAACTTTTAATATTTAAGGGAAATTTTCATTAATAATTTAATATTAATGATATTTATTTAATGATTAATGATATTAAATTTATTTAATAATTATATTAAATAAATAGTTTAAAAATGGTTTTATTTATTTAAAAATCATTTAAAAGGGATAAAAATGAATTAAAAATATTTTATGACTTTTAATATTTGGATAAATAGTGCATTAATACTTTAATATTAATGGTAATTATTTAATAATGATTTTAAATGTTTTAAAAATCATTTAAGGGTAATATTAACACGTTAAGAATATTTTGAGTTATTATACATAACTTTAATATTTTGGCAATGGTTTCATTAATAATTTAATATTGAATAAATGTTAATGATAATAGAATTGTTTGATATTTAAATCATTTAATAATAATTCTGATATTTCAAAAATTATGATAAATGGTAATAATAATTATTTTATAATTATTATAAGGTCATGAAAAATTATATGACTGTTATTTAATTAGTCTAAATGAATATTGAACAACTGTTTAGAGTCTTAGACTCGATAATTACCCGATAAAGATGTCGGTAGACCGACATGGTTCAGAAATTGATCTGGACTTAGAAATTTAGTTAGTTAATTATTTTATTTGTGATTCAATGGTGAATAAAGTGGTGTGACAATATGATTAGGAATGAGTTGATGTTTGTTTGTGATGTCATGATTGTGAAACATGTGTGATAAGGTGATTAGGTTATGTGCTGACTGCGAAATGCAGTACTATGTGTTAAGGTATATTATTCTAATCGACTAAATGATTTGATTAATGATAGGTTTCGGTATAACAGATAGATCTAAGTTGCGTAATTGTAAACAGCGCATCAGGCAAGTATCCTAACTTTGCATTTACTTTATGCAATAGACAAGTGTAAGAATGTTTCAAAATTATATTATTACTGTACAGAATGTTAAATCTATATTATATACACCCATTGATTATCAACATGTTAGTATATGATAATTCAGTTATATATTCTATTCGTTAATTTCTATAAATGATTATACAAGTGTCCCCACTTGGATAATTATTGTATTTAATCACATGTTGATACACCTTTGATATACATATATGTTGAATTATATAAGACCTTTGTTATGAAAACCCTGACAAATATGAACATCCCTTACCAGGGAAAACTTTTATGCGCCTAAGGCGGATCAAGTAAATGGTAACACCATTTTTGTAATGTAGTATTGATCAATACAGGGCCCATGGACTGTACACCCTCAGGCCCGTAAGCAATGGCCGGTTTACAGATGAATTTCTGTTTAAACCCTTTCGAAAATGAAAAACAATGTTCATAATGTGTCACAGAAACCCCATGTATAGCCAATACATAGTTTCAAAATTTTGACAGAGGGTTATTATGTTATTGTTATTGGTACAGATTACTTCACAACTATTGACCGGTTGTAGAAGAATATTATAAAGAAAAAATTTAAATTCTTTCAACTTATATATATATAAATACTTGCTGGGCACTCAAATGCTCACCCTTGCTTAATTTAAATGTTTTCAGCTAAGTGTGAAGGACTGGAAAGCTCATGCCAAAACAAGTGAAAAGGAAAGCAAATAGGATTTGTGTATTTGTATCTTTTGTAATAGTTAAACTGTACTAAGTTAATGATATGTATTATATATCATGTAAAGAATGTAGTAAAGGTTGCGTACTTGGGATTAGACTCTGATAAATGTAAGTTAATTTTAAAATTTATATTATTAGTATTATTCTGCTCATAGAAATGGTATCGTGAAGTACCGAGTTCGGGTTTCAAGTATCCGGGTTCGGGAACTTTACAGGTTGGTATCAGAGCTATAGGGTTAGAAACCTTAGGTGGGTTAGACTTTAGGCTATAACCTTAGAACAGAGGTAAACGTTGAAAATACAAATAACTCATATAGAGTTTAAAGATAGATGGATTGAATAAATTCATCGTCAAACAAAATAAAAGATAACTTATAAAACTATTATGTGTTATGTGTATTTATTATTTGCTAGTCAAGATAATTTTGTGTGTAGGTGTTAGAAAGGAACAAAATTAGGATACCCTTAAGTCGTAAAAAATAAGTCAACGTCCATGACCGAGCCAATATCAAAGTCAATAACTGCAATAGAGGCTCACATTGAAAGCTACCTCAAAGAGGTGGTTATTTTGGAAAGTATAGTACTGGATCAAGAAACGCTAAGTATAACTGACAGGTAAAGTATAGCTAAAGGATTATAAGTGGTCAATGTCGAGTTCTTAAAATCATATGTTTGTGATGAGTTCTTAAACTCATAAGGTGTTGAAAGTTGTGACAAATTAGGTATAGTTGTGTATAAATGGATATTGTGGATAATGGAAATAGATAGGTTACTAAGCAATTGATCGTTAGTGAATGTATAAAGAATAGGTAGTATTAGTATTAGTTGGATATGTATGATTTTAGGTAGTATATATGATAGGTATATTGGTGTAATGTAATGTTGTGTATAAGTTATGGCAGCGATTCCCGACTTTCGAGTCACAAAGGGATAGCGGATGTTTAAAGCAGTGTGTGCTAAGGCATGTCAAATGGTATAAATATGAGTTTATGTTGGATTAATGGGATAAATTGGTATAAAGATAGTAGATATTTATTTGGTCACTGGTTATTACAGTAGACCGAGTTTTCAAAATATAATATTTTTAGTACATGATTATTTGAATAGAAAGTTTTGCGTTATATGTTAAGCGTTTACGATAAGGCTTAGAATGTAAGAATAATTTATGAAAATGTCGTCAAAACAAAAACAAAACCAAAGGAAGAAGAACCTGTGAACAAAGCTGGAGGACAACCAGACCCGACACAGATTTTTGTGAATGCGGACGATCAAGCTGTGCAGAACGGAATACCAGTCGCGGGAAATCAACCAGGAAATCGATCGACAAACTTCAAAGACTTCAAGACAATCGTATCGCAAGGATTTAGAAGATCAAATGACCTTTTAGAAACGTTAGTGATAGCTAGGATAACGGAGGGGCAAAAGACAACTTTTGTCACCTATATGATAAAAGAAGATAATCTTGATAATACCATAAATAAGCAGAAATGTGAATAAGAGGAAAGTTTATGTGTGGCAAGTAAGGACAGAAGAGATATATCTCTCCCAAATGTCTCAATCCAAGAATGTATAGTGAATATGTTGTGTGTGAATCAATGAAGCATAAGGTAAAAGAATGTACGAGAATGAAAAAAAAAAGGAAACAAGGAATACGAATACGAAAAAAGGTAGCGGGACATTGGCGACAACGAGACCGACATCAACAAACAAACCAACGAAATCAACCGCAAGCGTCTTCAGCGTGACTGTTCGGGATTCGGTAGCAGCCGGGGATGCAACTCCAGTTATTAATCTAACTAATTTTTATTTTCTTATTATTTTCTTATATATAGTAAATTATTTTTATAAATTATTTTGAAGGAGGAATTTGAGTTCTCTTAGAAATCAAATTTCTATTTAAGGGGATAGATAAGCTTTTTGCCGAATAGTTAAAGATCGGATCGATCAACCATGATCAAGATCTACTTGGAATGATTGTGTATACTATGTACTAGGGTATGTATAGGTTTTAAAGTGGTGATTCCGGGGACGGAATCTTTATAAGGGAGGGTGAATGTGACAACCCGATATTTTCTATATAAATAAATCATAAATTTTGCGTATAATTTTTTATATATATATATATTAAAATAAATATGAATGATATGTGTCAAGGTAATGTGTAATTAAAATTATATGTGTGATAAATAAAATGTATTTATTACATTAAGTATTGGAGATAAATTTATTTTAGAATTATTGACTATTATCAATTATATTTTTATACTAATTAATTCCTTAGCGGAAATGTTTTATTAATTATTTTTCAAGGAAAATATAATCTTATATTATTTAAATAATATATGAAATGATTTTAGAATATTTTATTTATTTTAAAGGTAAGAATGCGTAAAAGGAATTATGTATGTATTTATGTGATGAATATAAAATATATTTATTACATGAATGGTTATGAATAATTTTATTTTAGAATTATTGCTCATTATAAATTATATTCTAATAATAATTAGCTTTATAGTAAAAATGTTTTTAATGTGTATTTTCCATGAAAATATGATAATTATATTATATATGATATGAATATAGAATTTTTATAATACTTATTCTATTATATGAATTTTGTTTAAGATATTAAGTAAATTATTTCTACTTAATTATAAGGTTAATTATGGTAGATAAAATTAAATATGGAATCCAAACCCTAATTCTGGGTTTTGATCAAGGAATGAAAATAATAATATTATATTATTATTTGTCAGTGTTATAGATATGTGTGTTATGTGTGTAATGTTAATGTGTGGAATAGTTTTAATATATTACGATCAAACCCTAATAATATTTTGATAACCCTAATTTTTGTTTTGAAATAAGGAATGATGATAATAATATAATACTATTTATATTTTGATTTTTCAGTGCTATGAATATGTACTGTATTTCTGTATTGATAATGGTTGGTCAATTACGGCGTATTATGACCAAACCTTAGTAATAATGTTAAACCCTAATTTGATATCCAAATTAGAGTGCAAGATTTTTTATAAGTGTGTTATATAATCTATGGCATATATTAAGTGTATTAATTAGGTAAACCCTAATTAAAGTTCTAGAAACCTTAATAATTATTAAAAACCCTCATTTTAAGTGTTAAAACCCTAATTTGAAACTCAGCTGTGAGTTCAAGATTGTTGTTTAACTGTGTTATATGATATATGTTATGCATTATATAATTTTATTATTAAACCCTATTTAATAAATAAAAACCCTAGTTTCAAACTGTTAAACCCTAATTGATTTAAAACCCTAATGCGAAAGTCATTCACGACTTTGAGAATTTGTTAAGTCGTTATGTAATCATGTTTATGTGATTTATGATCGGTGTTTATGTATTAACCCTAATTAGGGAGAATCGTAATTATTTAAAATCCTTATTAATTTTTTTTATATTATTATATTATAAACCCTAATTTCAAAAGATAAAAACCCTAATTATCGAAATTATAAACACTAATTGCCTAATTGGCAAGGTTAATATGGGTAGGTGTTCTAAACCCTAATGTTCTTGTATAATTTAATTATTAACCCAATCTAGTTAACAAATTTTTAAATTTTAGAAACTAAAAGTTATTTAATTTTATTTATTTAATTTTTATGCAAACCCTATATTGGAAATCCTAGATTTTTGTTTGCTAAATTGGCTTAAACCCTAAATCCTTGATTGCTCAAAACTTAAACCCTAACAAACCCTAAACTTTAAGGCAAATTCTAGAAATATAAGGAATTGTCCAAATTACCCTTTTAAGCATTAAAGAGGCTAGAATAGGTTTTGACATTTAGGGGAAGTTGGTGACCAAACCTAACAACGTCCCCATGTGATGATATTTGACAGCAACAAGCTTTCTTGATCAGCAATTCATGCATCTATCACCTTTATAAATAGATTGAGAGAGAGAAAAAAAATAATTTTGCTAGCCAATTTTATACAATACTCAACCAACTCTCATTTTTTTCTCAAACCAACGAAAATTGCAAGTATTCCAGTCCCTTTATCAAGCCCCACATCCACCATAAGCAAATCACAAATAACTTGGAGAGCTAAAATCGAAAATCAAGACATAAAGGTATAAAAACTCTAATCCTAGAAATCCTTTGATTCTTTGTTAATTGATGAAATTGATTGTTCAAAGTTGTGTAATAAGGAGTGTATTAATGTTCTGGGTTGTTAAATTCATGACCCATAACATCAAAGTGCTCAAAATCAAAGTTTTTCCGACTTTTGAAAAACCGAAATCTGTTATTTTTAGGAAAATGTTAGAGGCTCTAGATCTGTGTATGTTATGTGTTTTTTTATGTTTAAAAGTTGTAACATGTAGTATGTAATGTGATCTTTGCAAAAAGAATCAAGACCAAATCAATTATAGATCGGAAGTTATAGCCGGTCAAAACCCGTTGACCGAAACTGCCAAACATAGCGAACCCAGAAAATTTAGAGCAATTTCCGTGGTGAACTTTGACCAGCGATTTTCGGTTGGATATTTTATTTTTATGATGATTTTAAGTGTTATAGTTGTAGTCCTACATGAGGTCTACATACTGGAATTGATAAATCACACAAACATTACCCGGATTGCAAGTTATAGAGGTCCAAAGTAGGCACCTCGAACTGTTCTTTGTGAATAACAGCTCTGACAGCTACTTTGATGGCCAATATCTCCAAGATCTGATGTTGTTTAGCCATGATGTTTGTTGTTAATTGTAGTATTGCATGAGCTCTACAAGATGTATGTGTTAGATCTCCCAGAAACAATTTGTACAGAAAGTTATACATGGTCAAACATGGCATTTTGATCACGAAGCTGTCAGTGTTCTTGAGCTCAAGAACACCAACAGCGACGCTTTTTGTCGCTAAAGGCCTATTGCGATGGTTTATTATTATTTATTTCCAAAAATTATTTAATAAATAGAAAAAAATAGTTTTTAATTATTAAAAATACAAAATAAATTATTAAAATTTATTTTAAATTCTGAAAATTAGTTTTTAATTATTTTAAATATATTTCATAAATATTTAATATTTTTGGAATATTAAAAGTAGTTAATTTATTTAATTATAATATTAAATAAATTATTTAAAAATGATTTTAATATTTGAAAAATCATTTAAAATGATATTAAGGTATAAGAAAATAATTTAAGTTATTTTTGATAACTTTTAATATTATGTGATAATTTCATTAATAAATTAATATTAATGATAATTAAGTTATTTATTAAATAAATTAAATAAATGAATTAAAAATGATTTTATTAAATTAAAAATCATTTTAAATAAGAATAAGGTATTTAAAAATATTTTAAGTTATAAAATATAACTTTTAATATTTAAAGGTAAATTTCATTAATTAATTATTATTAATGATGTTAAAGTTATTTAATAATTATATTAAATAATTTAGTTTAAAAATGATTTTAATATTATAATAATAATTTTAAATGAAAATAAAGTGTTTAAAGATATTTTAAGTTGTAAAATATAACTTTTAATATTTAAGGGATATTTTCATTAATAATTTAATATTAATAATATTTATTTAATGATTAATGATATTAAATTTATTTAATAATTATATTAAATAAATAGTTTAAAAATGGTTTTATTTATTTAAAAATCATTTAAAAGGGATAAAAATGAATTAAAAATATTTTATGACTTTTAATATTTGGATAAATAGTGCATTAATACTTTAATATTAATGGTAATTATTTAATAATGATTTTAAATGTTTTAAAAATCATTTCAGGGTAATATTAACACGTTAAGAATATTTTGAGTTATTATACATAACTTTAATATTTTGGCAATGGTTTCATTAATAATTTAATATTGAATAAATGTTAATGATAATAGAATTGTTTGATATTTAAATCATTTAATAATGATTCTGATATTTCAAAAATTATGATAAATGGTAATAATAATTATTTTATAATTATTATAAGGTCATGAAAAATTATATGACTGTTATTTAATTAGTCTAAATGAATATTGAACAACTGTTTAGAGTCTTAGACTCGATAATTACCCGATAAAGATGTCGGTAGACCGACATGGTTCAGAAATTGATCTGGACTTAGAAATTTAGTTAGTTAATTATTTTATTTGTGATTCAATGGTGAATAAAGTGGTGTGACAATATGATTAGGAATGAGTTGATGTTTGTTTGTGATGTCATGATTGTGAAACATGTGTGATAAGGTGATTAGGTTATGTGCTGACTGCGAAATGCAGTACTATGTGTTAAGGTATATTATTCTAATCGACTAAATGATTTGATTAATGATAGGTTTCGGTATAACAGATAGATCTAAGTTGCGTAATTGTAAGCAGCGCATCAGGCAAGTATCCTAACTTTGCATTTACTTTATGCAATGAACAAGTGTAAGAATATTTCAAAATTATATTATTACTGTACAGAATGTTAAATCTATATTATATACACCCATTGATTATCAACATGTTAGTATATGATAATTCAGTTATATATTCTATTCGTTAATTTCTATAAATGATTATACAAGTGTCCCCACTAGGATAATTATTGTATTTAATTACATGTTGATACACCTTTGATATATATATGTTGAATTATATAAGACCTTTGTTATGAAAACCCTGACAAATATGAACATCCCTTACCAGGGAAAACTTTTATGCGCCTAAGGCGGATCAAGTAAATGGTAACACCATTTTTGTAATGTAGTATTGATCAATACAGGGCCCATGGACTGTACACCCTCAGGCCCGTAAGCAATGGCCGGTTTACAGATGAATTTCTGTTTAAACCCTTTCGAAAATGAAAAACAATGTTCATAACGTGTCACAGAAACCCCATGTATAGCCAATACATAGTTTCAAAATTTTGACAGAGGGTTATTATGTTATTGTTATTGGTACAGATTACTTCACAACTATTGACCGGTTGTACAAGAATATTATAAAGAAAAAATTTAAATTCTTTCAACTTATATATATATATATATATATATATATATATATATATAAATACTTGTTGGGCATTCAAATGCTCACCCTTGCTTAATTTAAATGTTTTCAGCTAAGTGTGAAGGACTGGAAAGCTCATGCCAAAACAAGTGAAAAGGAAAGTAAATAAGATTTGTGTATTTGTATCTTTTGTAATAGTTAGAATGTACTAAGTTAATGATATGTATTATATATCATGTAAAGAAAGTAGTAAAGGTTGCGTACTTGGGATTAGACTCTAATAAATGTAAGTTAAGTTTAAAATTTATATTATTGTTATTATTATTAGTATTATTCTGCTCATAGAAATGGCATCGTGAAGTACCGAGTTCGGGTTTCAAGTATCCGGGTTCGGGAACTTTACATTGAGCAACTTTAACTTTATCGATTAAAGTCGGTTCTACTCGTATATTCGCCATCATCACATGGGTCCTTGAAGTCTTTAACTCTATCTCCATCATTTGTAAGTCATACAAAATGGGCCTTTGCGTTGACAATATCGCACTCGTACCCGCATATGATCTTCTACTCAATGCGTCAGCTATTACGTTCGCTTTTCTAGGATGATATTGAATGGTATGATCGTAATCTTTCAATAGCTCAAGCCATCGTCGTTGTCGTATATTGAGTTCCTTATGAGTGAAGAAATATTTGAGGCTTTTATGATCAGTATAGATCTCCACCTTCTCTCCATACAGGTAATGCCTCCAAATCTTAAGCACAAAAATGACAGCTGCCAACTCTAGATCATGAGTAGGATAATTCCTCTCATATTCATTGAGTTATCGTGAGGCATATGCTATGACTTTCCCATGTTTCATGAGAACACATCCTAACCCTTTGCCTGGAGCATCACTGTAGATGACAAATCCCTCCAAGTCAGATGGTATTGTCAGAAAAGGTGCTGAAATAAGCCTCCTCTTGAGTTCTTGAAAACTCTTCTCACATTCCTCACTCCAACCGAACTTTGTATCTTTCTGAGTCAGCTGAGTTAATGGAGTAGTGATTCGAGAAAACCCTTCTACGAATCTCCGATAATAACCAGCTAAGCCGAGAAAGCTACATACTTCGGTTACTGATTTAGGTTGCTCCCAGCTTTGAATAGCTTTAATCTTTGTCAGGTCAACAGATATTCCATGATTTAATACTACGTGCCCAAGGAATGTTACTTCCTCAAGCCAGAACTCGCATTTCTTCAACTTAGCATAAAGCTTATTTTCACGTGTTGCTCAGCCTCAAGTGTTGGAGTATCAGCCTCAAACATGCTTTTGGAGTATCAGCCTCAAGTGTTGCTCATGATCTTCACGACTTTTTGGAATATATGAGGATGTCATCAATAAAGATGACCACAAAGTGATCCAAATATTCCTTGAATACTTGGTTCATCATATCCATGAAGGCAGCATGAGCATTAGTCAATCCAAAAGACATGACTAGGAATTTGTAATGTCCGTACCGAGTTCTGAAAGCCGTCTTTGGAATGTCATCGGTTCTAATCTTTAACTGATGATATCCAGAACGAAGATCGATCTTTAAAAAGAATTTAGCTCCTTGCAACTAGTCAAACAGGTCATCAATGCGAGGCAACGGGTACCTATTTTTGATAGTGACATGATTCAACTCCCGATAATCAATACAAAGTCACATACTTCTATCTTTCTTCTTCACGAATAGAACAGGAGCACCCCAAGGAGACGTATTAGGATGAATGAAACCGATGTCTAACAATTCCTGTAGTTGGGTTTTTAACTCCTGAAGTTCAATAGGAGGCATTCGATATGAGGCTTTGGAAATGGGTTTTGTACCGAGGTTAAGGTCGATACCAAACTCGATTTCACGCTCCGGGGGTAGGCCAGGAATTTCTTCGCGGAATACATCAGGAAATTTATTAACAATAAAAATATCATTCAAATCTGACGTATTTTTGTTTAAATCTGTGACATGAGCTAAGAAAGCTTGACATCCGTTTTTCAATAAATGAATAGCTTTATAGCTTGAGATGACCGTGATTGATTTTAATGGCTTGGTCGCTTGAATTCACATAATAGGTTGATTAGGAATATGAAAGCTAACAACCTTACGAAAATAATTAATTTTTGCATGATGAGTAGTTAACCAATCAATCCCTAGAATCATGTCAAATGCAAGTATTTTTAAGGAGATAAGATCGACATGTAACGTCCGGTTATCGATTTGAATCAAACAAGACTTATAAACAGTGGATGTAATGAAGGTTTCTCCCAATGGAGTTTCAACAGATAAGTCAAAATCTAATTTCTCCGAAGTCAAATTTAAACGTTGAGCGCAAGTAGGAGAAATAAAAGAATGGTTAGAACTGGTAACAAATAAGGTATATACTTCGCTAGAGTTTATGATAAACTTACCCGTGATGACCTCGTACGGGTTCTTTGTTTTCTAAGAGGTCACGACAAACGCTCTTCCTTGAACTACTGGTTTTGACTTGTCTGAGTCGGTATTTGGTGTCACCATTCCAACTGGACTTGGCTTCCTAGTACGATAAAATCTAGCTAGGTGACCTTCTCTTCCACAATTATAACACGTTTTGGACTACTGCGCACAGTTTGGACTGATGTGTTCCTCCCCTCCGCATTGGTAACATACGATTGGTTGTCGTTCTCCTTCCTTAACAACGGGTGCTTGTGCTGACATCTTTCTATCACTGTTGAATCTCCTCTTCTTGAAATGTCCACTCTTATTTTCTTGGCTATGATTACCACCGAAGTGGTTACCATTTCTGGCATGTTGATTCCCTCCACATTTATTGTCACCGCCTCGATGACTGCTACACTGGTATTATCATTTTGTCGGTTGCTTTCTCTTGGTTGGGTTGACTCGTTATCGCGCTCCAATAACTGAGCCTTATTCAAACATCTGAATACAAACACAATTTATGAGAGATAAGGTATTGACGTATCTCGGGTTTCAAACCTCTTAGAAACATTCGCGTCATTCTCACCTAATTATAACCTAAGTGAGACGCAAACCAGGACAACTCGGCAAACTTAGCTTCGTACTGCGACACAGTCATATTGTTCTACTCCAACTTGATGAACTCTACCTCTTTTATGTGACGAATACTTTTGGAAAAGTACTTTTCGTTGAATAGTTCTTGAAACTTCTCCCAAGACATCTTCAGTGCGGCAGGTTGAGTATGTTTTATTGATTTCCACCAGTAATCTGCCTCGCCTCGCAACATAAAGGTGGCAAAGGGAACCTTTTGTTCCTCGGAGCATCCCAAGACATCAAATATCTTGGTGATCTGCTTTATCCACACTTTCGCCTTAATTGGTTTTGGCTCTCCAATATACTTCGATGGTCCCAGCTCCTTGAACTATTTAGCGATGACCGTCCGAGAGTTTCCAGTGTTTCCACCTACATATTGGACAGGAGCCGCTCTCGCCTGATGTTGCATGAATTGCATAAAGCCTTTGAACATTCCATCGTTCATCATTTGGTAAGTGTTGTTGTGTACATAAGGATTGTCACCTTCTTGATGCACATTATCCTGATTATTGATCTGTGGAGACTCAACGGTCTCCTGTGCTCCATTGCTATTCTCAACATTCTCGGATGTCATTTTCAAATACCTCCACAAAACAAGGGTTAATTGACATGCAACATATTATCCTTATACTCTGACCGACCAATTAAATACCAAATAAACTTAGGTAGGTCATACTAGCGAAGGAATTCCCTGTCTCTCCCCTCCTAGTTCTAGTCTCACATCTTAGCTAGGGATCATATCACTAAGCTTTGATACCAACCGTGATGCCCTCAAAATAGGTATACATCACCCATCTTGATCCGCCAAATACATGGTATAAAATTCAAATACAACTTAATTATACAACAATCGTGTAAAATACGACAAAACATAGTCTAAGAGTTTTAATAAGAACATTGTCATCTAGACAATATCCACACTCAATGGAGTCCTCATTACATTTATTGTTACACTATTTTATAGAATAGTGAGGACTACTAAAACACCCATCTGGACCACCAATCCATTCCCCGAGTTATCCCAGTTATATTCTCATTTCATGAAGAAAACAGTGAAAGAAAGGGTGAGCTCAACTAGCCCAGTAAGAAATATTATGACTAAGATAATGCAGAATAATTTATCGTTAGATTTCAACAGGGTTAAACTAATAAAATATAACAAACATCAAGTTTAACTTCAGCAGAACAAGCAATCCATTAGAAGAGTCAAGTAGAGAATAAAATCTACTACCTTCTATGATTTAATTCATCACTTTTATCGCTGAGACTCAGCTTAATAAATAAATCACATCATCCCTGCACTACGGCCAAGGATATTCATTAGTATCACGACCATAAATTATCTATGCACTACGGGCTAATGATATTCGTGTATTCATCAATGGTCATGATCATGCCAACAACTGTCCATCAATGCACTACGGCCAATGAGAACTTTTACCACATCATTTGTAATATTATGGTCATGATTATACCGAATAATCCCTGGTTATAATCATACCAAGTCCATCTATGCAGTACAAGCCACATATGACTTTCAACATATTATAAACATTAGGATGATGATAATGATATAAGAATTCAATAAAACAAGTTCAGGGATAAATTTTTAAAGATTTATAATTTAATTTATCCTGTAATCAATAACGTCCAAATTGTCAACATGATACTGTTTTGTGGAGTAAAATTCAAGAATAATATTCATGTACCAAAAATAATTTGGACAGAAAAGAAATATATTTTTCGGGTGAATAATACCCCATGAATAGTACTTCGAGAATAGTACCCCGTGAATAGTACCCCGACACGAAAAGTGTCCCGAATACCCGAATGAATGATACTATAGTGAATAGTAATCGGGTGAATAGTAACCCGTGAATAGTAACTCGTGAATAGTATTATGGCACGAAAAATGCCCCGAATACCCGAGTAAAGAATACTAGAGTGAATAGTAATCGGGTGAATAGTAACCCATGAATAGTAACTCGTAAAAGAAAAATACCAAAGAAAATGATATTCCATGACGAGTACAAAAGAAATGATGTGACACCCCCAAAATAGGTCCATTCCACCCAACTCATTCTGAGTTGTCAAATACATGGTACAGAAACAACTACAACTTTTACAACCCATAAGCTGTGAGTTTGAATACAAACATTGTCATCTAGGCAATATCCTCATGCAAATAAATCCCCATCATAATTATTGATACATAATTTTACAAAAAATGGTGAGGACTACTAAACAACTTTCTCTAGAACCTTCATTCCATACCCTGACTAGTACTCGCTACATTCTCGCTTCCTGAGAAGAAAAATGGAATAACAAGGAAAAGGGTGAGCTCAACTAGCCCAGTAAAGAATATTATGACTAAGATAATGTACAACAAATTATCCTTAGTCTTCAACAGGGAAAAATCTGATAGAATACAATAAACAACAAGTTTTAGATCAACAACTGCAGCGGAAACAATAATTCATTAGAAGAGTTAAGTAGAGAATGAAATCTACTAACATCTATGAATTTAAAAGTCCATCATCAATATTTTATCCCTGTAACATCAATCAATATATATCTCAAATCAAATCAAATATTCATCTTTGCACTACAAGACAAAGATATTCATCAGTTGGTCATGTTCATCTAAACACCTGTTCATCTTTGCACTACGGGCCAAAGATATTCATCAATTGTTCATGTTCATCTCAACACCTGTACATCTTTGCACTACGAGCCAAAGATATTCATAATAAAATCAACCATCTTTGCACTACATGCCAAAGATATTCAGTAACACCATCATTTAGGACTGAGGATGATGAAAAATATTTTAAAGGAAACGAATCCAGTGAAACAAAATAACAAGTATTAAGGATTCGTACTTTAAACAATCTGAGTTCAAAAATACTTCATAAATAATCATACTGAAGTAAAATTCAAGAATGATCAAAACATGGATACAATCAAAACTAGTATCCACAATATATATTTTGGATAAAAAGAAGAAATTTCAGTTTTCGGTGAATAATGTCGTATTCATGAATAGTGTCGTATACGTGAATAGTGTCGTATACGTGAATAGTAACTCCGACACCAAAAGATAGAAATTTCACAAAAAATATTATCATGCTTCGTGAATAGTACTCGTGAATAGTAACACGTGAATAGTAACTCATGAATAGTAACTCGTGAATAGTAACTCATGAATAGTAACCCCGACATGAAAAAGTTCCAAATTTGATAAAAAGTTCCAACCAATATTTTAGCATAATGATATTGAAGAAATAATATCATTTGAGAAGAAAATAACATACTTTACTATCCCTTACCTCGAAAGACAGTACTTCTAGTTGAAACACCGGATATAGGCTATGACTTGAACTTGCACCGTATAGCAATACTCAAAGTATACTCAAAATACTCACAAGAATACGCTCGATAATATAGAGAGAGAAAACTTCAGTTTCTGGTGTGATTTTCAATTCTAACCTAAGCACCTATTTATAGGAAATTGCTTAGAATACCAAAGCAGAAAATTTAATATAATATTAATATATATATTAAGTTTTCTACGCCAATCCTTGAATCTGATTTTCAGCCATTGAACACATGCTCCCTTCTAGAAAAAATAAAAAAAACATTTTTCTTTTATAAAATACTTTAAACTTCCAAAAATCAATTATTTCGGAACTCCGGAACTTCAATAATTCATAATAAATAGTCCTTTTGCCAGAAAATTCGAATCTCGCGTGTTTTTATAGGAAATTCTATTATCTACAACTTTGCACAAGGAAGTTTTTCCAAATTCCAAACAGAAATTGACCGAAATCCACAAACAGGCGATTTTACAGGCTATAATCAAATTTCAGTCAATAAATGAGGTCCACCAACATGAAAAATATGTTTTAAATATTTTTGGTAACAAAAATACTCCTCCACATATACTCATATATCCCACATTCATCGTAAAAATATCATTATTATTATATTATTAAAATATAATAATATTTTTAAATAAATTATTTTCTCAGAAAAAGATAAAATATTAATTTTCAACAATTGTCACATTAAAAAATTTTCTCCATCTATATCCACATAAATTCAATATTTTCCTCATCATATGAATCAATAATTAATTATTCACAAATAATATTACAGAATCACAATATTGACAACTAGGCAGTTCCCAGGAAAGAGGGGGCTTTCCAATAAGAATTTCTCCTTACTGGCGCGCAATTAGGTGACCAAACCTCTCCTTAGACAGAACTTTCTAGACATTGCCAATAATGTTATCTAATAATATTATTCAGATAATATGAATTATTGCTTCGATAATGGAAAATACTGTGTAGTGACAATTATTGAAACAACAGTAATATAAAATATCAATGCAGCAATTATTGAATCAATAACATAAAATACTGAACAGTAATTACTGTAACAATTATTGAGTAGTGCCTTCTTATGTAAGAGTCAATAATTGGTGCAATACCATGTGCTACTCTGCAACAACGCGTATTACTGTGTTTTAACCACCGAGTATTCTAACAGTATTAACGGTAACAACTACGCCGTTATTTATAAATAACTTATTTTTGTCATTTTCTTCATCCAATCGCTTTCTGTTATGGGGCCCACAAAAGACTGCGCCGTCGTACAAATATTCCCCGACAGCAAGAATATTTCACGACCAAACGAATATTCCCCGACAACAATGAATATTTTATAACCACCTGCTTATTTAAAATATTTGCGCAGTTTACCCATAACTAACCACATTAATCAAATTCACCCTTACTATTTCAAAAATAAATAAATAAAGGAAATTCCTTTTTATTTAAAAATTTTCGGGGTCTTACAACCTCCCCTCCTTATGAAATTTCGTCCTCGAAATTGACGTACGTAACTGGTGTTTCGAAAAGGTAAAGATACCTCGCTTTTATTTCTGTTTCCAACTCCCAGGTCATTTCCTCAATAGCATGGTTCCTCCACAGAACTTTAACTTGTGGTATTACCTTCGTGCGTAGGACATGCTCCTTCCTATCCAAGATCTTGACAGGTACCTCCTCATACGTTAAGTCTTCGGCTATCTCGTCCGGTTCTAACTCAATGACATGGTTCAAGTCGTCCACATCGATACAAAAAAAATGTTATAAACACGCGACATACTTGGCGGTAAAACGAGTCTATAGGCCACAGTTCCTATTCGATCGAGGATTTCAAATGGATTAATAAATCGAAGGTTTGAGCTTTGCTCACATCGCCAATTCTCGCTTTTGAAATAACAACTTTTTGCACCTCCTTCTTTAAATTCATCAGCTCCGATGTGTAGCTTGAACATCTTTAACTTTATCGATTAAAGTCGATTATACTCGTATATCATCACGTGGGTACCTAGAGTTTTCATCTCCATCTCTATTATTTGTAAATTATACGAAATGAGTCTTTGACAATATCGTACTCGTACTTGTATACGATCTTCTACTCAACACGTCAGCTACCACGTTCGCTTTTCCAGGATGGCATGGTCAGAACATGTGCTGAAATGAGTCTCCTCTTGAGTTCTTCGAAGCTCTTCCCACATTCCTTGCTCCATTCGAATTTTTTATCTCTACGAGTCAGCTGCGTTAATAGAATAGCGATTCGAGAATATCCTTCAATGAATCTCCGATAATAATCAACTAAGCCTAGAAAGCTACGTATTTCGATTACCGACTTAGGTTGTTCTCAACTGTGACTCATATCCCAACCTTGGATAGCACGTTACAATGACACCTATCAGTTTACTATCGCACGAATATTGTGTCCCCTACGAAGAGTCTGGCTTCGGTACATTCCACAAAGGAAGTCACAAGATAAAGGCTTGGGTACCAAATGCTATAGTTAAATTTTTAATTCCTGAAGTTCAATAGGAGCCATGAGATTTTTAGAAATGGGTTTTGTACCGGGTTCAAAGTCGATACAAAATTCAATATCACGCTCTGGGAGTAGGCCAATAAATTCTTCAGAAAATACATCAGGAAATTTACTAACAACAGAAATATCATTCAAATCTGATGTACTTTTGTTCAAGTCCATGACATGGGCTAAGAAAATATGACATCCATTTTTCAATAAACGAATGACTTCATGGCTTGATATAAAAATGTTTGACTTCAATGGTTTGATTGCTTGAGTTCGAATATCAGGTTGCTTAGGAATATGAAAACTAAAAACCTTACAAAAGCAATTAATTTTGGCATGATGAGTAGTTAACCTTAAAATCACATCAAAAGCAAATATCTCTATAGAAATAAGGTTAACAAGTAATGTGATAGTGCCAACTTGAATCAAGAAAGATTTCTAAACAACGGATGTAATGAAAGTTTCTCCTAACGGAGTCTCCACAGATAGGTCAAAGTCTAATTTCTCCGGAGTCAAGTTCAAACGTTGAACGCAAGCAAGAGAGATAAAAGAATAGGTAGAACTGGTACCTAGTAAGGTATAAACTTCGCAAGAATTTATAATTAACTAACCCGTGCTAACTTCGTTTGGGTTTCTAGCATTTTGACCAGTCACAACAAACGCTCTTCCAGGAACCGTTGACTTTGACTTTTCTGGGACAACCTTTTGAATCACCGTCCCCGCTGGAATTGGTTTCGCTATCGTACAATCTCGAGCGATATGTCCTTCCTTTCCAAAATTATAGCATACCTTGAACTGTTGTGGGCAGTTTGGGCTGATATGTCCCTCTTTCCCGCATTTGTAACATACGACCGGTGGTCTTTCTCCTCCCTTGGAACCAGTTGCTGCTGGCACTGTCGTCTTCACATGGTCATTGTTAAATTTCCTCTTTTTAAAATCTCCTCCCGACTCGCTTCTTCTATATTCATGGCCACGATTACCACCAGAGTGGTTACCGACTTTGTCCATATTCTTCTTTCTCCGCTGGTTATCGTTATTCTGATGACTGCTATCTTCGGTATGATCCTAGTTATGGTCCCTCGGTTGAATGTACTCGTTATCTCGCTCTAACAACTGAGCCCTGTTGACAACATCTGAATAGATAGAAAATTTATGAGAAATGAGATACTGACGTATGCCGGGTTTCAAACCTCTCAGAAACATCCGCGTCATACGTTCCTCATTCTCCACCAAATGAGGTGCAAACCTGGATAACTCCGCGAACTTCGCCTCGTATTGGGACACTGTCATGTTATTCTGCTCCAGTCTAATAAACTCTACCTCCTTCATATTGCGAATAATTTCAGGAAAGTATTTTTCGTTGAAAAGTTTCTGAAATGTCTCCCATGACATGCTGAGTGCGGCTGGATGTGTATGCTTCACAGACTCCCACCAGTAGTCTGCCTCACCACGGAACATAAAGGTGGCGAATGGAACCTTCTGTTCTTCCGTGCATCCCAAGACATCGAATATCTTGGTAAATTTTTTAACCCACGTCTCCGCCTTAATCGGATCCGGCTTTCCCCAGAATTCTGGTGGTCCCAACTCTTTGAACTGCTTGGCTGTGACCACCCGTGAATTGCTATCATTTCCTCCTGTATTTTGAACACGAGTCTCCTTCGTCTGATTTTGCATGAACTGCAAAAAGCTCCCAAACATCCCGTCGTTCATTGTTTGCTCAGTGGTGTTGTTCACAAGAGGAACATTGCCAGGCTGTTGCACGTTCTCCTTGTTGGTAAGTACAGGCATCTCCACGGTCTCATTTACTCCACTGTTAATATTCTCAGTCGACATTCTCAAATACTGTCATAAAACATGGGTTAATTAAGGAAATCAATATATCACATAATATCCCTATATACTAACCAACTAACAAATAAGCTTAGGTAGGACACACTAGCGAAGGATTTACTCGTCTCTCCCCTCCTAGTTCTATTCCCCGATCTCCGCCAGAGAGCATATCCCTAAGCTCTGATACCAACTATGACACCCCCAAAATAGGTCCATTCCACCCAACCCATTCTGAGTTGTCAAATACATGGTACAGAAACAACTACAACTTTTACAACCCATAAGCTGTGAGTTTGAATACAAACATTGTCATCTAGGCAATATCCTCATGCAAATAAATCCCCATCATAATTATTGATACATAATTTTATAAAAAATGGTGAGGACTACTAAACAACTTTCTCTAGAACCTTCATTCTATACCCTGACTAGTACTCGCTACATTCTCGCCTCCTGAGAAGAAAAATGGAACAACAAGGAAAAGGGTGAGCTCAACTAGCTCAGTAAAGAATATTATGACTAAGATAATGTACAACAAATTATCCTTAGTCTTCAACAGGGAAAAATCTGATAGAATACAATAAACAACAAGGTTTAGATCAACAACTGCAGCGGAAACAATAATTCATTAGAAGAGTTAAGTAGAGAATGAAATCTACTAACATCTATGAATTTAAAAGTCCATCATAAATATTTTATCCCTGTAACATCAATCAATATATATTTCAAATCAAATCAAATATTCATCTTTGCACTACACGCCAAAGATATTCATCAGTTGGTCATGTTCATCTAAACACCTGTTCATCTTTGCACTACGGGCCAAAGATATTCATCAATTGTTCATGTTCATCTCAACACATGTACATCTTTGCACTACGATCCAAAGATATTCATAATAAAATCAACCATCTTTGCACTACAGGCCAAAGATATTCAGTAACACCATCATTTAGGACTGAGGATGATGAAAAATATTTTAAAGGAAACGAATCCAGTGAAACAAAATAACAAGTATTAAGGATTCGTACTTTAAACGATATGAGTTCAAAAATACTTCATAAATAATCATACTGAAGTAAAATTCAAGAATGATCAAAACATGGATACAATCAAAACTAGTATCCACAATATATATTTTGGATAAAAAGAAGATATTTCAGTTTTCGGTGAATAATGCCGTATTCATGAATAGTGCCGTATACGTGAATAGTGTCGTATACGTGAATAGTAACTCCGACACCAAAAGATAGAAATTTCACAAAAAATATTATCATGCTTCGTGAATAGTACTCGTAAATAGTAACACGTGAATAGTAACTCATGAATAGTAACTCGTGAATAGTAACTCATGAATAGTAACCCCGACATGAAAAAGTTCCAAATTTGATAAAAAGTTCCAACCAATATTTCAGCATAATGATATTGAAGAAATAATATCATTTGAAAAGAAAATAACATCCTTTACTATCCCTTACCTCGAAAGACAGTACTTCTAGTTGAAACACCGGATATAGGCTATGACTTGAACTTGCACCGTATAGCAATACTCAAAGTATACTCAAAATACTCACAAGAATACGCTCGATAATATAGAGAGAGAAAACTTCAGTTTCTGGTGTGATTTTCAATTCTAACCTAAGCACCTATTTATAGGAAATTGCTTAGAACACCAAAGCAGAAAATTTAATATAATATTAATATATATATTAAGTTTTCTACGCCAATCCTTGAATCTGATTTTCAGCCATTGAACACATGCTCCCTTCTAGAAAAAAATAAAAAAAAACGTTTTTCTTTTATAAAATACTTTAAACTTTCAAAAATCAATTATTTCGGAACTCCGGAACTTCAATAATTCATAATAAATAGTCCTTTTGCCAGAAAATTCGAAACTCGCGGGATTTTATAGGAAATTCTATTATCTACAATATTGCAGAAGGAAGTTTTTCCAAATTCCAAACAGAAATTGACCGAAATCCACAAACAGGCGATTTTACAGGCTATAATCAAATTTCAGTCAATAAATGAGGTCCACCAACATGAAAAACATGTTTTAAATATTTTTGGTAACAAAAATACTCCTCCTCCACATATACTCATATATCCCACATTCATCGTAAAAATATCATTATTATTATATTATTAAAATATAATAATATTTTTAAATAAATTATTTTCTCAGAAAAAGATAAAATATTAATTTTCAACAATTGTCACATTAAAAAATTTTCTCCATCTATATCCTCATAAATTCAATATTTTCCTCATCATATGAATCAATAATTAATTATTCACAAATAATATTACAGAATCACAATATTGACAACCAGGCAGTTCCTAGGAAAGAGGGGGCTTTCCAATAAGAATTTCTCCTTACTGGCGCGCAATTAGGTGACCAAACCTCTCCTTAGACAGAACTTTCTAGACATTGCCAATAATGTTATCTAATAATATTATTCAGATAATATGAATTATTGCTTCGATAATGGAAAATACTGTGTAGTGACAATTATTGAAACAACAGTAATATAAAATATCAATGCAGCAATTATTGAATCAATAACATAAAATACTGAACAGTAATTACTGTAACAATTATTGAGTAGTTCCTTCTTACGTAAGAGTCAATAATTGGTGCAATACCGTGTGCTACTGTGCAACAACGCATATTACTGTGTTTTAACCACCGAGTATTCCAACAGTATTAACGGTAACAACTACGCCGTTATTTATAAACAACTTATTTTTGTCGTTTTCTTCATCCAATCGCTTTCTGTTATGGGGCCCACAAAAGACTGCGCAGTCGTACAAATATTCCCCGACAGCAAGAATATTCCACGACCAAACGAATATTCCCCGACAACAATGAATATTTTATAACCACCTGCTTATTTAAAATACTTGCGCAGTTTACCCATAACTAACCACATTAATCAAATTCACCCTTACTATTTCAAAAATAAATAAATAAAGGAAATTCCTTTTTATTTAAAAATTTTCGGGGTCTTACAAATGATATCTCATACGAGTATAATAGAATACAAAACTGCAAATGGATTTTCACCCGCCATGCGGTAATCCACGTAGACAGATCATTTCCATAATTTAATAAAGAACGAATACGAAGGATCATTCACCATGGATGCGGTAATCCACATAGACAGGTTATTCCAACAGAATAATAAAGAATGGAATAACAGAAGAATTCACCATGCATGCGATAGACCGCACATACAGGTTATTCCAACAGAATAATAAAGAATGGAATAACAAAAGAATTCACCAGGCATGCGATAGACCGCACAGATAGGTTATTCCAACAGAATAATAAAAAATAGAATAACAAAAGAATTCACCAGGCATGCGATAGACCGCACAGACAGGTTATTCCAACAGAATAATAAAGATTGGAATAACAAAAGAATTCCCCATGCATGCGATAGACCTCACAGACAGGTTATTCCAATAGAATAATAAATAATGGAATAACAAAAGAATTCACCAGGCATGCGATAGATCGCACAGACAGGTTATTCCAATAGAATAATAAAGAATGGAATAACAACCCTTACGAGTATTGAAAGAAAATAACTCTCCTCATGAATACGAAAGAAATAATACCCCTTACCTTAGAAGAAACTAGATACTGGAATAGTGAGGTAACAGACTTCTCTTCTTCTTTCTCTCTATAATAATTGCTTTTGTGAGACTTAGTGAATTGGTGAGAATGAAAGAAGAATGAGCTTCTATTTATAGGAAAATATAGTTTCAATAATTGCACGTTTTAGGGCTCAAAATATTACAGTATAATACCTTCCTCTTTTTCTTCATTTTTAATTTAGTCCTGCAAGTATTATCAAACTTGCACCACCTCCCCTAATAGTAAATAATGTGAATTAATAGTTCATTCATGTGACTTAATAATATAATCATGTGAAAAAACTAATTACAGTATAGTACCTTCATCTATACCTCCATTTTTAATTTAGTCATACAAGTATTATCAATCTTGCACTACCTCCCCTAATAGTACATGAATGTGAATCAATAGTACACACATGTGAACAAATAGTTATAAGCATGTGAAATAATAGCAATTAATTGCTCATTTATCCGATTAATTACCTAATTGGTCAATATAACCTCCAAACATCAATTATTATCGAAATAAATGTCGATTTCACTAACACTAATAATCCCCACACAATAAAACTATCAATTTCATCTTTAATCAACACGAACTTATTCATCATTAATATTATAACTCACAATATTTAACAACCAGGTCTTTCCCAGGAAAGAGGGGGCTTTCCGATAAGGATTTCTCTTTATTGGTGCACAATTAGGTGACGAAACCTCTCCTTAACAAAACTTCTAGACATTGTCAATATTGCAAATAATAATATGAATAAATTTGTCGTCTCAATTATTGATTTAATAATAATAAATATTATTCAGATGATACTGTGACAATAATTGAATCAATAATATGAGAGATATGATGCAACAATTATTGTAGAAATAATTGAGTATAACTGAGTGACTTATTACGTAAGCATCAATAATCAATACAATGTGTTACTATGTAATCACGCGTATTACTGTACTTTTACCACCGGGTAGTTCAACAGTTTAATGGTAAAACTTTCTCCGTTATTTTTATAAAAAGATAATTCTGTCGTTTTCTAACTACGACAATACTTCTGTTGTGAGGTCCACCAATGATTGTGTCGTCGTACGAATTTTCCCTGTTAAAGCAAATATTCCCCGACCAATCGAATATTATATAACCACTTGCTTACTTTGCAAAATTTGTCAATAACACCCACAACTATAACATTATATCAAATCCACACCATAATATTCAAAATTATATTTCGAGAAAAATTAATCTTTATTCATAAAAGTTGGGGTCTTACAGTTTTATAACATCGAATTCCATGAAAAAGTTAAATCGTAATCAAAATATCAATTAAAACGACAAACACGAAGAACACGCGAAGAACACGAAGAACATTGTTGATGGACAAATTTAAAACCATCGTAGTATAATTGTTGTTGATGGACAATTTTAAAACCATCGCGTATAAGTTAGTGCATATTTCTTGGTTAGGAACGTTCGAAACGTTCATGAAAAACGGATCGAACTTTGCTATAACGAAGTTATGCCGAAATTTCGTAAAAGACGAACGAGAAATAGAAAGTGTGTAAATGAACCCAAATGAGTAGGGTTTCATAAGAAAGTAAAAGAACGTAGAAAACGTGAGTCATGGACTCAAGAAAGAATGAGTTCCGAGTTCAGATAACTGAATTATGGACAAACGGACGAAGAACGTTAATAATGTAGAACGAATGAGTAAGGAAATTTAAGCCAATCGAATGGTATTTTAATGGATTCAGAACGAATTTCTATCTGAGGGGGATTGAAGTACATAAGATAAGGAAGAGAATGGCTTTGAAACGACCTCGTTCCGAGTTATAACGAAGTAGTTATGGAATCGGGAAGTAAGCGCCTCAAATTGGATTTAACACTTAGAGAATTTTTCATGAGTTAGGGCTTGGCACCGCAGCGCCAGCCATGCTTTGTATGGTGGCGCCGCAACGCCAGACCGGAGAGCTAGCCACTGGAAACTCACGTCGCGGCGCAAGAGATAGTAAGGAGGGTGGCGCCGCAGCGTCAACCCAGGATGTCAAGCACTGCAGAGTGGCACTGCAGCGCGAGAAGAAAGAGTGGAACTGGCGCTGCAGCGCCGGTGCAGGGCAAGGCACAGTAATGAGCATTTAATTTCTCAATTACTGCAGGGAAGTGTAAGGTAAAATAAAAAACATAAAGTTCATCGAATGTAACACTTAAGAAAGTAAATTAAACCTTTAGTAAAGGTTGAATCACTACACCAAAAATGGCCTCTAGTGAAGGACACATCATTCACTAGAGGCCCTATATCACTCACAAGTGATTTATTGTGAAGAAATATTTCCTTCACACGAGTGCTCGCATTAGACCTCCTCGCAATTGGGTATCCTTCGCTAAGTAGTAACTAAATATTTTTTGTGAAGGATATATCATGAATAACTTTTTTATTCACTAATTGTATTTAGTGATGAAATATTGTTATTTAGTGAAAGATTGGTTTCTTTCACAAATAATATTTTAAGGACTATTTGAAATTAGTGAATAACTTTATTCCCTCACAAATAATATATTGTGAAGAACAAATTTATTTAACGAGAGAAAATTTTTCTTCACTAATTATAAATTGAGAATGTATGTTCAAATTAGTGAGGAAAATAATCCTTCACAAATTATAAATTTGTAAATAAAAAAATTAATTGCTAAATAATCAAAATTCATTGAAAATTATAATTGATATTCAAATCAGTAATTTCATATTTTATTATTATTATTATTATTATTATTATTATTATTATTAATCTCTATAAGAAATATTAAATTTATTTATTTATTGCTAAATTTGTTTGTATATTAAATTGCAAAAAATTACAAATAATACATTAAAATCAATACATTAGTTTCTTCTCCCATGAGACTAAAAGCCCCTAACAAAACTAGGAAACAAAAACCTAACCTATAATAAATGGCAATACATTCCAAGACTAGGATTTTAGAAACAACTAACAAGCTATAATTATCAGACTCTCGCTTATAGCTGCCGTAGCAATGACACCCGAACGCTCCTCAATATCTGAGCTCCCACCTAATGATCTCCTCAGAATAACTCCTTGAACAGCACCATCAGTATATGTGACCCCCTTAGCATCCTTCTTGTGCTATGATGAATTTAAAGGAAAATAAAAAGCTTGAGAATGAGAACCAGATATATTTTCCTTCTGGGAAGGTACTCCAATAGCTTCAGGGACTATCCTCTTTCTACCATAGGGGCGTCGATATTCTCTCTGCTTCATAGGACTAGCCATTTGGACAGAACTAGCCATCTTATTTAAGGCATTACTAGCTGCTCCTACATTTCTCTGTCTACCCACAATCTGAGATTCTGAAGCCTTTGCTGCAATCCCTGCATCAGCATAAGATTTTATGGGCATATTTTTTGTAGGACACCTGTGGTGATTCTTTTGCTTGTGGTCAGCTTAGCTGATGCTGCTTCAAGCAACAATTGTGTGGGACTTTTTGTTTTGCCTGCAGTAGGTAGTATTGCATCTGTTAAGCAAATATAAGAATGGACAATAACTTTTGAATGATAGCCATCTCATGAATATATAGTTAATGCAAACTCAAAAATAAAAAGACTCCAAACGGGGGTTAAGTCATAAGTGTGTACCGATAAACCATCTATAGGATGATGAGTTTCTCTTTCCATCTTTGGTCGTGATGTTGAGATGAAAATGGTGTTTACGATTTACAGTCAAGTTGTTGAGTACAATGCTATCAGCAAGACAAGATGTCAAAGTTTGGCCATCAACCTACACACGTACCAGTTATATTCCACTTGGATCCTCTAGGTGCAAGAAAATGAGCTGGTCGCTATAAAAAGCACTCTTGTCGAGAAATGAGAGTAGTTTCATCGACTGCGCATGCTAAAATTAACCCATGACACACTCGAACATAATTTTTTCCCGGATGATTTTCTTTTTTCTTTTGTTTCCTAGTGTTTCATTTCAAGATCAAAATTGGTTACTGGAAAAACATATTATGTAGTCTACAAATTTTAGTATGTTTTATTTACAAAAGGTCAAAAGTTGGATGAGATTGTCATTCTCAAACAGACAGAGAGTAGTAGCTCATATATGAGACCAGATGACTGCTCTATAGGGCAAAAACACAGAGAGAGACTAGAAATATTTAGTTGAGTAATCATACCTCACATAAAATGGAACACCCATTCTTATTACACAGATTAGAACCATTCAGTCCAATAACTGAGTAGTGGAAAATAACGGTATCCAACCTGGATTGATAAGGTGGTGTACAATCAAAGCGAATGAAAATCGCAGCTTCAGCTAAAGCTACCATAGCTGCAACACAAAGATAAAGCATCCAAATAGTAAGCTTGAGAACGTCCATGGAAACTGCCCTCCCTCTACTTCACATTAAAGAAAACCAGTATAGAATTTCAACACAAACAGACCACATAGAATTTCTTCATTATAAAAAACCAGTAAAACACTAAAATGATCATTCAAACTTGTATGCTCTCAATTTTTAAAATCTTAATCATGATAAACCAAAATGTCATTTTAGTGACTATTTCATTGTTCGTCTATATGGAGTATATGGAGCACACAAAATAAAGCCATAGTTTCTAAACTCGAAAAGTCTTGCCAGCCTCAAACTTTAATTTCAACATATATATAATAAGGCTGATAGATAAGCATACCTAGATAAATAGAAGTTTAATTTCTCTAAAGCAAGGTTTAATAAGTGCTAGCAAAGTTTATTTTCCAAATTTGCACACCCTGGAAGTGGGCTGGGAATTAGATATGGAAATTAGAAAATTAAAACCAAGTTGATAGCCAAGTATCTAAGATGAATATTAAAAGTCCGGTTGTTATCTTAATAAAGAGTGGTCCCCTCTTGAATACCCTCTCGTCAGTCACACATTTTTATGAATAAAATACTTTGAATAAGTGTTGGAAAATTATAACAATAAGTACATACATTATATTATTGGACTGTAGCATTTGCAGATATCCTATTCAGTTTCAAAGTTCAAACTGCAAGCAATAATAAAACATTTAATATAGTTTTGATTTCCACTAGTACATAATAACAAACTCAATACTTAATAGTCCTTGACACAAGAAGAGAACCAAAAAGCGAATCATTTAATAATATTGAACCAAAGAAACAACATAGCATTTTACGCTTTGCAACTGAAGTTAGCTGATATGCTGAGAGTATAAAGTTTGAGAACAAATTATCTCAACTTACCGCTTCAACAGTTTTTCAAGGTGGCAGCCGTAGAATCTGTGATTGCCTTAGCAACTACTTTTCTTGTTATTTAGCAACTAATTTTCTTGTTACTTTACAACCCGAGGAACGAATATCATTTTCCATGCAAACTATGTTCTGCAGTGGAAACTAATTTCCTAGTCTGCTTTATTCAGATTTTAAAAACAACCGTGGGCACCAAGAAACATAATCTAAAGCCCCTTCAATAAGCTAATATAATCTAAAGCACCTTCCGTGCTGTCATATCACAATGATGTAAGTATGAAAACTGGAGCAATATACTCTTCAGTTCCAACAAAAGAATTTGATGCTCGCATTGGCTCGGCCATAAAGATCGGACCCTGCTGACCTTTCTGATTATTTTTCGTATCAGTTGGGTCCGGAATTAAAAGTTGCACCAAATGCAAGTCAAGACTTGAGAGATCATTAGTCATACCACTTTACTGACAACTTCAAACAATAGAACTATATAATAATAGAGAACCCTATATTATATAATAAGGGAGAACAGACAAACCTGTGGCTTGCAGGATGTCAAACAGGATAAATTAAAATCAGTCAAAGCCACATGAACACTACTTTGGATCAGAACAGGCTTCAAATCCCTGTAAATTATACCTATGGCAGGCGAGAACAAACATAAGATAACAGAAAAATACTAGTAGTAAATTTAGAGGATCGGAGGCTATACATTTTGAGCTTGAATATGCTTGCATTGCAATTTATGAGTTGCAAAGGCATTGGTCATGATTCAATACCCCTCAAATGATAGCTTTTTCTATGGGCTTATCCTTTGTATCTGGTGATTGGCCGACTTCCGCATGCTGTCATAAGAACTTTTTTTTTAAAAATAAAATAATAATCATACTTAGCCCACATATATTAATAATATTGGCTTCAAAAGATATCATATATGAGTGGATTCAAACTCAGAATTCCAAAAACGTCAAATAAGAAAAAAGACAATAGTGCCGCTAAATCCAAGTGAAACATCCAAATAAACCAAACTGCAGGCATTATCTATCAAGGTTCTGCAGCCTTTCCAACCTTGTCAATCAATAATTATAGTACATTTCCCTCATTTTGTGGCCCAAGCAAAAAACACAACTTTCATTCTCTCAAATATTAATTATTCTTTTTACTACCTCACAATCAGTTGTATGGAGCATCTTTTTAATTTGCATTTTTCTAAAAACTAGAAACACATTATTTAATCGACAACTAACATTGCATAGATTCAAATTCTTAGTGCCGGAATTGCTGCCAACAGGCAATATGCAGGGAGCTAGCTCTATATATGTGGAAACAAACTAAGAGTAAGAAAATCATGATTGAATTAAACTTAAACGCACAAAATCATGTTCCAGTTTGTTCACTCTAAAGTATAATGTGGAGCTGCACAACAATAGGAGCTAGATTCTGAGCTTCATATCCTGCAAATAACAACAATAATGAGGCTTCAAAGTAACCCATCATGACATCTTTTAATTATAACTAAAAAAACTATCGCCCATAAACATCAAAATTTAGGAGCCAATTACAGTATTTACAACAATTCCCACTTACGTTTATGGGTTTTCAAGTCCCCCAACACACAAACACGAAGCTAAGTACTAGAGGAAGTATGAACACATAACAAGTTTAGTTTGGTCACTATTTAGTCTTGATCTGATCACTGACTATTGGTCATAACGGTTGAGAAAAAGCTGTTATGAGCCAGAATTTGTTAACCCCAATTAAGAAAATTCAGATGAGAATCAAGTATTGAAAACCCATTTTAGAATTTTATGGGAATCCACCCAATTTTCCATGTCAAATCCAATGCCCTAACTGGGTAGAACAATTTCAAACATGAACATCAATACAAAAAACTGACATTTTGAGCCTCATAATAGTAATCAGCACAGAAACCACAATTCAATGATAAACATATCCAAATCAGAGAACAAAATCGATAATACTCAAATTGAAGACTAACCTTTAATTAGATGTAATGTAAGACCCCAATGGAGGAGAAGATGGACAAATCAACCGCCGCCATCGCCGAAAAATAATGCCACCTCCGAAAATTAGGGATAAAGTGAGAGAAGATATAGAGGGGAAAGAAAGAGGAGAGGGATGAGGAGGAAGAGGGATATGAGGGAGAGGAGAGGAGAGGGAGAGGGCTGGACTGAGGGCTCGAAGGAGAGGTAGATGAGATGAAGAGAGCAATGGAGTTCTGCGTTAGTTTTCTTTTTCTTTGGGTAAAATTCAAATGACTACCTATAGTATCTGACATTTCCCACATAACCACCTGTATTACGTAAACCTACATTTAAACACTCGTAGTTTTGAGTTGAAGTGAAAAACAGCTTTCCGTCTAGACGTCCTTAATGGGAATGGATAATGACTTTTTTGCCCCTTGATATATATATTGAAAATGACCTAAAATATGGTCAATTGTGTAGACGGGTCTAGGGCTTGCAATTGAGGCGATTTTCTGGCGATTTCTTCACGAATGCTTCAAATCTAAGTGGAAACCAAAGCCTTTTATGGTGTTTGTGGAAGAAATTGTATATGGAAGCTAACATTTTACTATAGATCCAGGTAAGTATTAACTATTCGATTCGATTTGATGTTTACTGCTATTTAAGTGTTATCTACTATGTTGTGTAAGTTTATCTTACTTTTGGTCTGATTTGGGATGACTTTTCAAGAATAAATATTGTTGTGTTGGGGTCCCTCTAATTTGTGATGTTTTCTGATAGATTTATTTTGTACAATAATATGCCCCACTTCTTTGGTCCCCTCTGTGTATATGGATTTGGTGGTGTTTGATGGAATATTTTATGCTTTAGTGGCATGCATGCTAGACTTTGATTTGTTTTTTTAGTATTGGTGGTTCCCCCTGTCTCCCAAACATGTTTTGTTTCTTATCCAAAATTTTCTCCCTCATATGTTTAATGCAGAATGTCTGTGAGAGTTGTGTTCCATTATGGTGGGACTTTTGTTAAAGAACCAATTATTGATTATGTTGGGGGTAGTGTTGAGATTATAGAGAATGTAGAGTTGGATAAGATATTTTTGATGGGGATACATGAGTTCCACTTTCAGTTAAATCAAATCTCACATGTGAATATTTATTATCTTGTACCTGGTTATGAGTTATGGGAGGGTGGGACTTTAATTCTAAGTGATGACACAGATGTATGTGAGATGGTAGACGTACTAGTTAATAATGAGAGTGAAGAGGTAGTTTTATATGCAAAACAAATGGAGGGTCCAATACAAGTTGTAGGTAAAGGGAATGAATCTGAAAAGGGTAAAGGGAAGGAATCTGAAAAGGGTAAAGGGAAAGAATATGAAAAGGTAAATAAATATAGAGAACAACCTATGAAAAAAAATGAAAATAGGGGTGAAGAGGCTGACCATCCCTCTTGGATGGATGAAGATCTAGAGGGGCCTGGGGATGATGACATATTTAAAGAAGGGAAAAAAAACAGATTTTGATAACTCCAAAGATGTCTTTGTAGAAGATTGGTGGAGTGATAATGAAGGAGAAGGGAAAGAGGCATTAAGAAAGAAGTTTGTTTTATCTGATGATGAGGACAACTTAGAAGGGGATGGGTCTATGGAATTTAATGAGGACACTGATATGGGTAATATAGAATTTAAGGTTGGAATGGAGTTTACAAATCATGAAATTTTTAGGAATGCTTTGGTTGAGTTTTCTGTAAAAGGGAGGTTTGACATTAAATACATTCAAAATGATAAGAAAAGAATAACTGTCAAATGTAAATCAGAAAATTGTTCTTGGAGGATTCATGCATCAGTTAAATAATGTGAAGTAACTTTCAAAATCAAATCAATGGGGGGGGGGGGGTCACACATGTGCTGGACAAGAGAAAAACCATCTTGTTGGCAGTAGGTATTTGGCCAAAAAATACTTGAATGACTTGAGAGATAATCCTAAGTGGGATTTGAAAGCATGGTAGAAGAAGGCACAAAAGGAATGTCATTCCAGTCTTAGTAAATCATCCCTATATAGGGCTAAAAGAAAAGCTTTACATTATATATATGGTGATGTAGGAGAACAGTACAACAAACTTATGGATTATATTGAGACAGTTAAAAAACTAAATCCTGGGACAGTTTTCAAATTCTGCAGTCAGTGTGTTGAGGGGCCTGGTTCTCTTCCAGTATTTAAGAGACTGTATATGAGGCTGTCAGCATGTAAACATGCTTTCCTTGTTGGGTGTAGACCAATAATAGGTTTGGATGGATGTTTCCTAAAGGGGATATATGGAGGGCAGATGTTAAGTGCTATAGGAAGAGATGCAAATGATAATATTTTTCCCATTGCCATTGCTATAGTTGAAATAGAATGTAGGGACAGTTGGCAGTGGTTTCTCACAGAACTGTTAGATGACATTAGTGAAAATGAAAAAAGAAGATATGTGTTTATTTCTGATAGACAGAAGGGGCTTGTAGAGGTTTTTAATTCAATGTTACCCAATAATGAACATAGATTTTGTTTGAAGCATTTGTACAACAATTTCAAAATCAAATTTAGGGGGAAGCTGTTAAGGGATATTTTCTGGAATGCAGCTAGTTGTGGTGATATGTATACATTTGAAGCAGCTATGAAGGAAATGCACAAAGTTGATCCTGAGGCAGTGAAGTGGTTGATGGCTGTTGGGCCCAAATATTGGGCCAGATCTCATTTTTCACCCCTTTGTAGGTCTGATGTAGTTGTAAACAACTTGAATGAGTCATGGAATAATTATATCATTGAGGCAAGGGATAAAGGGATTATTAACATGCTAGAGTGGATTAAGAAGAAATTAATGGTTAGGTTTCAGATTAAAAAGGAGGGCATGGACAAGTATGGAGGGTCAATTGGTCCAAGAATACAAAACAAATTAGAGATCAATAAGAAACATTATAGGGGATGCACTGCATTGAAGTCTGGAATTGGGGAGTTTGAGGTTGAAAGTGACGACAGAACTTGGGTTGTCAATTTGAATGAAAAAACTTGTGGGTGCAGAATGTGGTAGCTTAGTGGCATTCCTTGCAAACATGCAGTGACGATAATCTGGGGTAATAGGGAGCAGCCAGAGGCTTATTTCCATCCTTGCTATAGCAAGGAAGTGTACTTAAACACCTACAACTTTACCATAAAGCCTGTTCCTAGTCATCATGAATGGGTGCAATCCAAATTTCCAAAGATTCAACCTCCATTGTACCATAAACCCACTGACAGACCAAGAAAAGTAAGGAAAAAGGCACAAGATGAACCAAAAAACCCTCACATGGCAAGTAGAAGAGGTGGCACTGTAACATGTGCAAGATGTTTGACACTTGGGCATAACAGCAGGGCTTGTAGGCAGCCATTTCATCCAAACTCCAAACTGAAGGTATGTATTTACATTATATATAGCTGATATAATTATGACTTTTTAATCTGAAGCTAACAGGTTTGTATTTGTAGGGGAAAAACAGACTAACTGGTGAAACAACAGCTGCAAAGGATTGCCAGTCAAATGTTGGGGCATCATCTTCCCAGGTAACAGTTGAAAATGATGGTCCTAGGTTTAAAATGCAATGTTGAATAAGCTAACATATTTGTTTGTATCTTTCAGGCAAAAATCAGACCACCAAAGTTGCAAAGTAAGGGGAAGGGTGCTAATCCTGGACCTAATTCTTTAACCTCAGAAGAGCCCAAATCAGGCTCTTAACCTAACCAGTCCACCAAGTGGACTAATCCCGGACCAAGTTTATCTGCATGTTGGACTGGGGCTACTGATCAACCAAGGTCAAGTTCACAGCCTAATCCTGGACGAAGAATGAAGAGCATACTAAAATTGAAGAAGCTTTTATCAAAGGGCTGCATTGTTAGTTCACCAAAAAAGGCAGGAAGGGGGGGGGGATTAAGGCTCTGATTTTGCCTTGAACTTAGTCTAGACTAATATGTAATTATATTTTGGCACATTTACATGGATGTTAGTTTTAGTTGCCTTGTTGGTAGTTTTTCATAAACTTGAATCGGCAGTGTATATTTTTGGCAACAGTGGTCATCTACTTTGGTTATCTGCTTTGGCACCACTAGAGTTAGCTGCTCACAAGGAACATATTTGTGTATTTTTGAGATAGGAACAGATTTGTGGCCTACTAAGGTTTTGGAAATGATGACAAGTGAATTGATATTTATTGTGATTTTCTTCTACACAACTGCTTGTTCTCGTTAGATTGCTCATCTTTTTTTGTGCAACATAACTCCAATATACCATGAACAACAATAATACTCCAACATAACATATTCCAACATAACATATTTCAACATAACATATTTCAATAATTCAACTTTGAAAAAAAATTCAACACAACTCCAAGAATAAAAACTTACATTTCATTAAATTTAGAACATTAAATATTCCATTACACTAACATATTTCATTTCATACTACTAAAAAACATTAAAAACTTTCATTACATATTTCATTACACATTAAAACCCTCACATTACAAACTTTCACTTCATACTACTAAAGAACATCAACATGAATGACAGGAGAAGAAAAACATCTCCAATTATCATTATTATCTTCACGTGGTTTTCAACAAGCATCATCCTTATATGTAGATTATTCTTCTCACACAAACACTTGCATGTTGTTCCCCTCACCACTGTTGTACCCATTCCTTCATTGTGTTCATTAGTATCAGTAAGTGTACCACTTGAGTTTGTTGTAGAAGGCAAGCACCATGCCCAAAATTCACATTCATCACATATAAAATACAATTTTCCCTTCGATGGTTTGTTCGAGTCGACAATTCTTACAGAAGCCTTCTTTCCACATTTACATTTCCTAGGTATGTATCGAAGGTCACCATTATTCCATCCTACATGATTGCTTGACGAAGACATGCCTCCTACTTCACATAAACATCAGCAAAATCTTTAATCAGCAATTTAAAGCATAATATTTACATACTAATGTTGGGATAAATATGGCTTTCCCACAAGTGTAAATCAATGGAAGCAATGCAAGAAAAATAACAAAAGAAGTAGGCACATAAGAATTACGTGGTTCCCTCTAATTGAGGTACATCCACAAAGCCGGTAGGTTAGTTTCTTCCACTATCACCAACATAATTTTACAAAATGGCCAAAAGGCATAAGCCTTACAAAACAAACCAAAGATGTAAATCACTAGAGGAAAATACCTCACAAATGAGAAAACAAATCTCCAAGAACAAATATATCAAAACAGGAGAATGTATCAAAAATGAATGTTCTGCCTCAACCAAAAATGGGACATGTCCCAGAAGAGCTCTCTATCTCTCTCTCTTTGTATCTGTTCTCAATGTATATGCAGAAATGGGACATGTCTCAGATTTATAAGAATTTGTATCTTCTTGAAGACTCCAAGCCAAGCCTTGAGAATACCAAGAGACATGCATGGAAAACTCACCAAAAATAAAAGTAATGCATTTTACCAAGGTGCATGCCTAAGACTGTAATTAAGAGATAGATAGTTCCCACAAAGGAGGGAAACCCAACAACTAATATGCACATAAAGCAAATGTATACAAGATGTTAATTCAACATTTTCACAAACACCTTCTGGGCGGCCAAATTTGTAGTAACTTCAGCCCAAATCTTGCTAACAAATTACATAACTAAGAAATCTAATGAACACTGTATAACGAGTCATACTCATCTTGCTAACAAATTACACAACTAAGAAATCTAAGAAAGTCGATTTGGGTAAATTCGTTCTTCGATATACTCATTAGATTTCAAAGAAGCTAAATATACATACCTGAGTTTTGAGTAAGACAATTAATAACCTTGATGAAGACACTGATAATCCCTGGGACTGAGACAGAGCTGCTAAGGGACGAGTTAGGGCATAAATAGCCAACAAAATGGGTCTTTAATAACCATGGTTGAAGATGAGGGCATTATCGACATTTTCCTTGCTCATTTGACCGTTACACTCATACCTCACGCTCTTTTAGCGAGTACACTTCACGCACTGTTAGATTAGATGGAAACTGTCTGTTTTTCACTTCAACTCAAAACCACGAGTGTTTAAATGTAGGTTTACGTAATACAGGTGGTTATTTGGGAAATGTCAGATACTATAGGTGGTCATCTGAATTTTACCCCTTTTTCTTTTAATCGCTCAACTGCTTCTCTTCTCCTGTGTAATTAAAAAATCACTCTTAATTAACGGAATTTTATGTAGGAAATAACTTAATTTCCATGGAATAAAATTTGTCAGAAATACCCGATTTTCTTGTACTGATTTGGGGTCGACTGAATATATTTTAAGAGAGTGATAGGACTCATCTGTTCAAAAAATAAAATTTAGATAACATTTTTTTTAAAAACAACTTTTTATAAGTAATATTGTAAGTTACAATTATTATAAATAAATTTAATATTATAAAAAATTTAATGTATTTATATTATAATTTATATTTACCACAATTAATTCAAAAAAAATTATTTAGAACAAGATAGCGACCAATTTTATCACTCGCAAAAAACTTTTGAATAATGATATATAGTGAGTAATAATTCCTTCACTAAATAGATTTTTTCCTCGCAAATTTTCATCATACATTGGCTCCAAAAATCTTTCTATCACCCCAATTTTGAGAGGAAAAAAAATATAAATTGTGAAGGATTTTTCTTTCGCTAATAACTATATTGTCACTATACTTTTTTCCTTCACTGTTCGTTCGCTAAACAACTCCTTATGGTAAGGAATAAATTTCTTCACAAAATTTCCTTCGCTTGAGACCATTTTTGGTGTAGTGAATGGAAAGATTAAACGAGATTAAAAGATAAAGAACGTAAACGCGGGTTATGGAACCGATGTCCGAGGATCGTAGTCGCGATAAACGAACGTGGGGGATTGCTATGGTTGTGATTCCTTAGATGTTGAGTGACGAGGGTAATGAATAACATTTCGATGTTATGTCATTGTAATAAGAGATAAGTGTAAAGCGTATAGACGCTGTGTACGAAATGCTATTGCGATGAACGATCGGTCTTTGCATACAATGAACGGTATGGCTTCAACATTAAGAATGAGTAATGAAAATTCTCTCACCTGTGAGCCTCCTTTAGATCTGCTGAGTTAGGGATATTTTCTAAAAATTCTCTCACCGCACAAGTGTTCTACACTATCCTGGTAACGTATGCATGTATTTTTTCTAGTTTTTATCCGTTGGATTTTGAGTTATCGCATGAAATGCATCTAAACACATAGTAGTGATTATGTATGCACAAATGACTTGATAAAAAATATTCAACATAGTAAATAGTAGTATTAAACCATGCTAAACATAATGATGTGAAAAAATTTGACTTTTGAGACAGTCAAATTGGCACCTTCTTCTGCTATTTTTTGTCTTATTTGAGGTCCAATGAGCAAAAGGTAGAAATGCAAAGTACTCCTGATATTAAGGTTAACTTTATGCATGTATGATTTTGATTTTTAATGCATATATTATGTATATGACTTTGGGGCATTGTGCTACTGTATGGTCACCTAGACATGCCTATGTGCATGTGGATAGTCCTATTTTCAAAGGGGACTATGGCAAAATTTTCCAAAATATAGGCATTGGGTAGTCATGCATTTTAATTCTATTGTATGTTAAAGTAAATGCATGCATGCATATAGTCATAAAATGCATTCTAAAAAGCTCCAGGTAAGGAAATACCTCACCCTTTCTGAGGTGATTTGGAGACTTGTTGTCCGGATATTATGGATCCAGATCAGCCGAGTAGTTCCCGTAGGACCACTTCTGGTATACGGAGGAGGGCTTCTAAAGTGCCTCGACCTCGTTCTGTCAGACAACCTCGTCGATTGGTGGAGGACGTGATTCGTCTAGTCCAGGTGGACGTGCCAGATGTTTAGGACGCAGATGAGGATATTACGATTGAGGTTCCCGCTCCTGCTGCATATGTTCCCCGTAGGGAGCTCCCTTGTATTCAGGTAGCAAACCCAGAGCTTGTGGGTGATTTGAGCAGACATCCCTCGATGTACTTACATACTAACGAGGTATGACGTTAGATCTTGATCTTCCTTTTTTCTTATTGATGAGGATTAAAGGATTCTGATGTTGATCTACATTTCATGCAGGTTCCCAGCTTTACACAGCCTCGAGGGAATTGGTTTAGTATAAACTCCATGTATCAGGCTCTGCATCCTGATTACAGAGCGGTAGTGCATGATTGGAGATTCGGGGCATTCTTCTCCATCCTTCCCCGTCTTTGTCCCTGGGGTTACCTCAGGGAATTGTATGAGTGATGGTTTCATCAGACTCAGTCACTCCATCTGCTGGATTGCGAGGTGATGATGACGCCGATGGATTGGCGATTTATCACAGGTATGGGGTTTGGAGGGGAGCCAATGCCTTGCATGGCGAATATTACCCCTTACTACCGTCAGATCCTTGTTAGGAGTTCCGACGGAGGTGCTCAAGGGAAAGAATGTTCGTTCAGGTCCTTTGAGCGTAGATGCTAAGAGCGGGCTTTTGAGTGAGCCCGTGCCTGATGATGTCAGAGTCAGGGATCGCATTCTGTGGTGATTGTTCCTGATGATCATTAGAGGTTGCTTCATAGCAGATAACTCTTCTACGGTGTCTTTCGCTTTGATCTGTGCCACGCGTCATGTGGACCGTATTGGAGAGTATGATTGGGGTTCCTACATCTTTGCCTATTTCCTCCAGGGCATGCGTATGCGGTCACAGGGTTTGACCGAGGCTTGGCTAGGCATCTACCCATTTCTGCTGGTGAGTATTTCTCTTGTCATTTCCTATTTATAGGTTAAGAGTGTTTACTGATAGCAGATGTTTTGCCATTGTGTTGGCAGTTTTGGGCCTACGAGAGGCTCCCATGCTTGCGTCCCGTGAGTGTGTTAGGTTTAGATACCTATCCACGAGGACGACGATGGCATCATTCCATTTTGCCAGAGGTCCCTATAGCTAAGGGTTTCATTCACTGCTGTATGCAACTGGAGTTATTGACAGCTGACACCATTATATGGATTCCCTATTCAGGGGAACACTTGACCATCGGCTATGAGGATGGATACTCGACTGGAGTCGAGTACGTGATTTCCACCAGGAGAGTCCCTCTCTTCACAGATGGAGGTTGGGAGCTCTATTTAGGACAACGTGCTATTAGAAGCACCATAGGGGAGATTCGTATGCCGATCTTGCCTCCTGGCAGGCGTCAATGGCCTGTATCACAGTCACCCGTCACTGATATCCCATTATTGGGGGTTGACAGCTTTGCATTATCTGAGGGTCCTTGCACTCAGGAGATGTTCCAGCGTTGGTGGTTCCCTTGTACTATTGGAGCCCAGTCCCGCGCCACACAATTTATAGGGGATATGGTTCTAGGATCCGTGATGATGACGGATTGGATAGCTTGTGTTTGAGATTCGACTCATATGACACAGATTGATAGCTTGACTCGGCAGTTGGACTAGGCACATATATTTATCCGGCATTTGGGCAGAGATCCGGAAGAGACAGCTTCATTTGATCCTTCCAGCTCAGGCGCTGGCCCCTTAGATGACCCATTTGGTTTTGCCGGTGCAGATCCTCCTCTATATAGGCCTGACATTCTTGTTGATAGAGATCCGGTGACTCAGGAGGAGTTACATCAGGTGGACAGGATTGATGATGTAGACATCGACACCATGGTCTTCTTCTGATGTGTATTCTCGTTACATCTTTTGATAGGCCTCTGTTAGATATTGGGTGGTTGTTCCCCATTTTCGCTATATCTTTTGATAGGCCTCTGTTAGTAGTAAGGTGTCTGTACCCCATTTCCCTGTATTTGTAGCTCTACAGAGATGATATATTATATGTTGATATACTTAGGAATGTATGCACATTTTTTCATTCCCTATATCATATTGCCATCTATTATCTACTATACATGTATCATGTTATGCATATGTATGTATGTCCAGAGATATTCTGCATTGACCCCTGGATGGTCTTATAACACGGCCCGTACAGATGACTTCTTCAATAGTTAGCCGTATTGATCATGCCCCACCATCATTGGTGGCATTGTGTATGCGATCGTGGTATGATAGTATGTCACCATCAGACAGGGTGACCGTAGATCATTTACTACAGCATACCATGACCTTATTGATGTTTCAGGTTCCCGCAGGGTTTATGGATGGGATGCTAGAGCATTGGGTATCGGATAGGCAGGTTTTCTGATTTGAGACCCATGAGTTGACTCCTACTCTGGAGGAGTATGCACGATTGACGATGCTTCCATTAGACAGACCTTGCGTGCATATGGCTTTGGGAGACATGAGTAGAAGGTTCATGACTCTCATCGGATTGCGGCGCAGAGTGGTGCAGGATTAGCTGACATCTGGCCATGTGATATCCCAGCATTTTTTGTATGACAGATTTGGCTCTGAGGATAGCTATTCACGACATTCCAGGGATTTCACAGCATATGAGGATCATTGGCGTTTAGCCAGGGTTGATGTACTGCTGTTATGCGTACTGTCGTATGTCTATATACCACGATACATGGATGAGATAGACATTGGTGTCATCATGGCAGTAAGAGCTCTCAGTGAGGGTCGCACCATTATACCTATGATCATAGATGAGACCCTGCGGTCAGCCACCTACTGCTGCACTTATCCAACGGGAGTGTTCACTGGTAGCTCGGTCATGCTATATGTGTGGTTTATGTCACATTTGAGACCGATTGGCACTCTTAAATGGCATGGGTATTGGTTCACCCATGATATAGCCATGTCATACTCCTTTCAGCCATTAGAGTGTACATATGCTCTGCCTTGGTCCACATTTTTGGTGGATATCAAAGATCCATTTGTCATATTGCGTGTTTGGGGCTTAGCTCACCATACAGCTTTATTACTCATGCTCTGGGCATGGACTACCTCCCTCTGGCTAGTTTGAAGGGCATGACTACTTATCACCCGCTGGCCGTGATGTCACAGTTTGACCAGTTTCAGGATTTTCATCCTTTCGAGGGGGCGATAGGTCAGCGTTCATCTTCTCGATATCTTTTAGCAGAGGATCGATCCCGGGTGTACGTTTGTTGGGAGTAGCGTGAGATAGCTGATTTTTCTATCAATCATCCAGGTTGTTCCGTAGAGTATTCCGCATGGATGGAGGCAGAGATTTTATCGGCTGCGACAGTATCCGCAGTACTGGATAGTGAGTCAAATGATGTAGAGCCCATGGAGGACATCGATTCCAACATCAAGGAGGAGCCCGCTGCTGGGTTGTCAACATTTCCTCTAGATTGTCCCAGTACCAGTATTGTTGTGATTCAGCACTCGGCACAGTACCTTGAGCAGAGTCTTCATCTGATGACCTTCAAGAGAGATCATGCTCGATCTATGATGTTGACTGCCCTTGATGGGAGAGACGTAGCTTTATTAGAGAGAGATGAGGCATTAGCTCGCAGAGATGTCATTATTATTGAGCGGGATGAGGCTAGATCAGCCAGAGATGCAGTGATAGTTGAGCGGGATAGTGCTATACCTGCCCGGGATGTAGCCATCACAGATAGTACTGCAGTGAGGTCCCTTACCAATAGCATGATCGCAGAGATGAGCGCTTACATTGATGAGCATATGGTCACCATGCAGATGGCTGCAGATCTATTGGGTCGTGTGGATATTCTCGTACAGGAGACCATAGCTTCGCCTCCTTCTTTTGAGAGGGACCCCATGTTGGGCTTGTTAACTCGCATATACCCTGAGTTGTAGATGAGCTTGTATTTACCTGCACAGACTAGCTTAGCCATTTTATCATGTACAGTTTACATTGTATATATCAAACAACAATATATATATGACAGGGAAATATATTTTTGGATCACTTCCCATTTAGATATGCTTTGCTACTTGCTTGATATTTTGCCTGCTGCTTCAGGGCTTGCGATCTTGATGTATTCTGAATTCCTCCTGGGTGGATGGACATTGAATTGTCTCTGGACAGTTCAGAATGGATCATCGATCTGTATGTATCCCTACCATCTTTGGTGTCTTGGGACTTGTTTCTGTATGGAAATATGGAGAGCAATGTGGCTTTCCTCTCTGAGATTTACCGCACCACAGATGGTCGCCAATACTTCTATTTAGGAGAAACCTAGTTAATTCCATCTCTTATGGATTGGTGTTGCTCTTCAAGGTATGACCGCAACTTAGATGGTCGCCAAATCTCCTATTTGGGAGGAGTTCAGGTAATTCCATCCCTTTGGTCTGAAGCCAATGAAATGTAGTGGATTGAAAGATGATCCTAGTACCAACTGACAAGGGTTTGTGTATTGGTAGGGGGTGAGACCGAACCATGAATGGCTGCCTATATACTCCTATTGAAGAGGAGATCAGGTCTGCATAGTTCGAACCTGTTGTAAGAGGTTCAACGCTGTATATGGCAGAAATGGTGTAGGAATGTTTTTGTTGTTTTTGGTAAGGAGAAGAGGGTAGAAATGTTTATTTTGTTTTTTGTTTTATTGTAACCGGGCCATATGAAATGGTTGCCTACGTACTCCTACTGAAGAGGAGATCAGGTCAACGTAGTTTGTCCGCTCAGGGTGAGATGAAAAATGTGATCCCATGTGCAGGTTAGAGTACGAGGAGGAGAGAGTTTAATCCTAGGTTGAGGATAAACTGCAGGTAAAAGAAGTTGATCCCAGGTATAGGTAGCCAAACTGCAAATGCAAGAGGTTCAATCCGTAGTGGGATGACCTAAATCTTAGGAACGCAGAGAAGCTAGGCTGATGGCTTAAAAAGTATGTTTCCCGGATGGGGAAAGTGTGGAAGAGTTGTATGTGGTAAGAGGGCTAAAGAACCGGAATGACTGGAGATCTGATGGTCCAACAACAGAATGTTGGCTTGATGGCAACTTCAGACATAGTACCATTTCACGGCGTCTGAGTTGATGAGTTGTGGAAATTCATCGCCGTCCATTTCTTGCAATCTGAGAGCGCCTCCTGTCAATACTTCCTTGACAACAAACGGCCCTTCCCAGTTAGGAGAAAATTTTCCCTTAGATTGATCTTGGTTGTCAAGGATTTTCTTCAAAACCAAGTCATGTTGTTTAAACTTCCATAGCCGGACTTTTTTGTTGTAGGATCTGGCGATCCTTTGTTTATATAATTGACCATTGAAGATAGCCGCGGTTCGCCTTTCGTCTATTAGAGACAATTGGTGATACCTGTCTTGTACCCGTTGGTCTTCATCCAGCTGAGCGTCTATCAACACTCTGAGGGATTCCATTTCAACTTCTATGGGGAGCACTACTTCCATCTCATAGGTTAATGCGTAGGGGGTTGCCCCAGTAGAAGTGCGCATTGATGTTCTGTAGGCTAACAGAGTAAGAGGCAATAAGTCAGGCCAATCTTTGTGGTTGGCAGACATCTTTTGCATGATCTTCTTGATATTTTTGTTAGCCGCTTCAATAGCACCATTCATCTTTGGACGATAGAGGATAGAGCTAAGATGTTTGATGTGGAATTTACTGCATAATTCCTCCATCATTTTGTTGTTGAGGTTCTTAGCATTGTCTGACACAATCACCTCTGGTTGTCCATATCGACAGACGACATTGTTTCTGATGAAAGAAATGATGACTTCTTTAGTAACCCTGGGGAAGGAGGCTGCTTCTACCCACTTGGTGAAGTAGTCGATCATTGTGAAGATAAATCTATGTCCATTACTGGCTTTAGGCTCAATGGGCCCGATAATGTCCATTCCCCATATTGAGAAGGGCCAAGGTGAACTCATGTTGTGGAGTTCCCTTGGAGGGGCGTGTATAGCATTCCCATGAATCTGGCACTGATAACATCTCCTGACGTGGTCATTGCAATCAGCTTTGAGAGATAGCCAAGAATGTCTTGTCTTGAGGACTTTCTTGACAAGGAGGGGGCCACTCATGTGGGGGCCACAGACTCCACCATGGATTTCATCCATAAACCTTTGGGCTTGATCTTTGTCTAAGCATCTAAGGAGACCTAATCCTACATCTCTTTTGTAGAGCACACCTCCACTCAGGTAGAATTTCATAGCAAGTCGATGGATCCGCCTTTTCTCAGTTGGGCTCGCCTCAGCGGGTGTAGATCCATCTTGTAGGTATTCCTTGATATGCTGATACCAAGGATGTTGGATAGGAGGTAGCTCATCCAATACTTCTCCAACGTAATTCCCGTAGGCTGGGGCCGTGTGTAGTGAAATTGTGATGCTTGGCAAGTGTCCCTTATCTAATATGCGAATCAAGGAGGCCAAAGTTGCTAATGCGTCCGCAAAGTCATTCTCATTACGAGGAATGTGTAGAAAAGAGATTTCTTCGAACTCCAAAACCATTAGTAAAACTTGCCGATGGTAGGGCAACAAATGTAGTTCCTTAGTTTGATAGATTTTGGTGGATTGTCTGATTACCAACTCTGAATCTCCAAAAATAGTTAACCGCCTGATGCCCATTGAACGGGCAAGTTTTAGCCCCATGAGATAACCTTTATACTCAGCTGTGTTGTTGGTGCTGACAAACTGCAGTTTAACGGCGACGGGATGCTACTCCCCCATACCAGATACTAGAACTGCTCCAGCTCCAGAACCTTCTAGATTAACAGCTCCATCAAAATACATCTTCCATAATTGGCGCGTATCGTATTGATGGTGTTGCTGAACTATCATTACTCCTTCATCGAGGAAATATATCTCTATGGGTTTTAAATCCCCTGAAGTTGCGACGATCAGTTGATCCGTAATTCCTTGACCTTTGATGGACTTTTGAGTCACATATACGATGTCAAATTGTTGTAAGATCAACTACAATTTGGACAGCCGGTAATTTAACATTGGTTTGTTGAACACGTACTTGAGAGGATCCACGCGGGATATGAGATGGGTTGTGTGACCCCATGGAGGTAATGCTGTAACCTTGTGGAAGCCCATGTTAAAGCACAACAAGTCTTCTAAATCAGAGTGTACTTTTGTTCACTGCTGCTGAATCTTTTGCTGAGGTAATAGTGATGAGTGAGTTTTATACACATGAATTGGATACATTCGGGCTTAATTTATTGTTGTTCTCAAGTCTTTTAGGATGTTTTTATGTGTTTGTGTCTATTCATGCATGTTTTATATTGTTTTGTAGGATTTGGGACAAAAGTTACATGGATCGACGTTCGGGGTGGCTAGATTCGCGTTTTCGGCTTGTCATTTACATAGCAGTCACTTCAGAGCCAATTTGACTATAGCTCCGGATATTATTTCGAAAAATGTCAAGAATGAAAGTTGTAGATCTACTTCTCCTCTTTCCAGAACATCTTGAATCATCTAAATCGGAGTTCGAACGAAGAAGTTATGGCCATTTTCCCAAAGGACGTCGTAGCAGAAAATGTTAGAATTTGTACCAGCGTCGGGGCGCCCATTTGTAGTTCATTTCCAGCGCCGGGGCGCTGGGGCGCTGGGGAAGGGTCTGGTGATGGCCTGGACGTGTTTTGGGCGAATTTTGACACCTTTTTGACTCCAAATAGGATTGGGTTTGTTCCTAAGCTAAAAATTAGACTTGTAACCTATAAATACATGATGTAAGACATAAAATAAAAGGGGATTACATAGCTTAGATTAGATATACACTCTAATAGATTAGAACATTAACCCTAGTTCTTATTAGTTTTGGAGATTGAAGCAACTTGGAGACCATTGAAGATCAAGAGCAAGAGCAAGAGCAAGAGGGGATCAGATTTGCTGACAACAGATTCTATTCTCTTCTCTCATCTTACTTTTATCTTTTAATGTCTATTCAGTTGTGGATTCTTGGTTTCCATTCATTAATTATGAACTAATTTTCTTTCCTTAAGATTTTAATTGAACTTTTTATGGCTATGAATTAGTTATTCATTATATTCCAATTATTTATGTTAAAGTGAGTTATTTATCTTATCTTGTGCATATTGCTTAATTATCTGATCAGTAATTACCTTGTTACTCTAGAAGGAATTGGAAGAGGAATTCTAGGATTAGAACTGGGCATGATATCATGTGACTTAGTTATTTGCAAAGTGAATAATTAGGTTTGTGAATTGAATGAAAATATATGTTCACCGCATGTAACACATAAGGAATTGGGTTTGGAAAGAGTTTAATTCAATTGTTTTGCATAGGAATATAGCAAGATTAATCTGGATTAAATAGAAGGCAATTGATCACTTGGAAAAGGACTTTTGGCATTTGAGAATTCCTGTTAACAATTCAGTAGGCTTAATAATTGGGATAATTGGATAATTGATTTATAATTCATAATTGGGGATATTGAAGTCTTAATCTTTATTTATTTGAATTCATTTATAAAGTAACATAGTTTTAATTGATTAATTTAGATTTGTTAATTAGAAAAATAACGATTTGAGATTGTTTAAATAAAATTAGTTTGGTTAAGAATTAGTACTTGGTGATTTTTATTAAATAATTCCTCGTGGGAACTATACTCTACTTTCACTTTATTACTTGTTGACCGTATATACTTACACGTATTCATTGATTACGAAATCGATCAACAAATAGATAGCGCGTTCTTGGCCTCTATCGTCTTTCTGTCCCAGCATGCAGCCCATGGCATTTTTACTTATGGACAGGTACATGAACAGGGGAACATCACCCCTGGGTGGTACCAACACGGGAGCTTTGACTAGCTGTTTCTTGATTGTGAGGAAGGCATTTTGACACTCATCATTCCATTTCATGGTGGAGTTCTTCCTTAATAGCTTGAAGATCGGCTCACAGGTTGCTGTGAGTTAAGAGATAAACCTGCTAATGAAGTTGATTCTTCCCAAAAATCCCCGTATTTCCTTTTCTGTCTGAAGAATGGGCATTTCCATGATGGCTTGGATTTCGGCAGGATCCAGCTCAATCCCTTTGTGGCTGACTAGAAATCCTAGCAACTTGCCTGATTTAACGCCAAAGGCGCATTTAGTTGGATTCAACTTCAAGTTGTACTTACGCAACCTGTTGAATAACTTTATGAGATGGTCTAGATGGTCATCCTCCTTCCGGGACTTGACAATTATGTCATCCACGTAGATCTCTATCTCTTTATGCATTAAGTCGTGGAAAAAAGACATCATAGCTCGTTGATAGGTAGCTCTGGCATTGATAAGGCCGAATGACAAGCGTCTATAGCAAAAGTTTCCCCAAGGCGTGATGAAAGCGATTTTCTCACGATCTTCCTCAGCAACCATGATCTGATTGTACCCTACGAAGCAATGAACAAAGGAGTACATGTCGTATTGCGCAGTATTATCAATGAGAATGTGGATAAATGGCACAGGAAAGCTATCTTTTAAGCAAGCTTTGTTCAACTCGCACCTTCCCTCTGGGTTTAGGCACGGGAACAATTTTGGATATCCACTCAGGATATGTAGACACCATGATGATGCCAGCTTGAAATTGTTTCACAATTTCTTCTTTCACCTTTAAACTCCACTCAGGTTTCAATCGCCTGAGCTTTTGCTTGACTGGCTTAAATCTCTCTTTAATGGGAAGGCGATGAAGGACAATGTCAGTGGACAAACCCACCATGTCTTCATGAGACCATGCAAACACATCCTGGAATTGGGTTAATATTGTAACCATGTCATTCCGTTGGTTTGGGGTAAGGTCTGAACCAATCTGGATTAACTTAGGGCTTTCTAAAGTTCCGAGATTGAAAGAAGTGGTTTGGTCAAGGTTGGGTTTTGGTTTGTCTTTAACCCATTCTTGAATTTTTGGAGGCACCTCAATGTCATCATGTATTTCCATCAAGGCTGAATTCATCTCTACATCAAAGGTACAATCCTTGTGGAGAAGAGGCACCGTATCAGTAAGTACAGGCACATCTAAATTCAGAGTCCAGAAACAAAATATGCTTTCACTTAGTATATATGAAACTAGTTGATCATACACAGTGTTAGCATATACTGGCAAAATAAACTGCTAATACTATACATAAAAGTAAGCAGTTATTATATCTACAGGGCAGAAAGAATTTCTGCCCGCTTTACCCTTAACGACCAATGCAAGGAATGCTGTTCCAATTGGCAATGACAAAGTTCGGGTGGACTGCAGTGATGGAGGGATTGTCATCATCCTCCCTGTCCCGAATGATGGCCATTATGTCTGGGCAATCATCGTCTGGGGTGTATCCGTTGGTATGTTCATCATGAATGATGATGCGTATGCCTGACATCATTCGGATGATGTCTTACTTGATTTTTCATTCCTCCTCTTCCACTGCGGGATTTGGTACAAAGACTTCTTTCTCCTTCACCTGTACCGGCTTGGGAAATAACATAGCTATTACATTGACTGGCACATTTACAGGAGGCTGTGCGGACTTAGAGTTTGGAGGCTAAGATAAATGCCACATGGTTGAAACTGAAGGAATCTGCTGATGCTTATGAGGATTCCTATGACTAGAACTGGAAGAATAGCCTAGCCCAGTTGTTCGAGTTTGCTTGGTTAATCGAATTGGGTACTTGATACCCTGGCAATCTTTACCCAGCCCTTGTCCCGGTTTATGACCCAATGACATCATTTCTTGAGTAGCCGACATTACCTCGGTAGGAATCTTGGGTTTGGGTAATGGCATTCCAATAGCATGGTATTGGGTATTGCTTACTTCTAAGTCAGGAAAACAGACCGGCTCAACATCTGCATTGGCATTAATGAATGGCATATCTCCGTGTTGAGGACACTCTGGTTCAGCGTTGACCGTGACTAGGCTATTGTTGATAATGTATTTCAACTGTTGATGAAGAGTGGAGGGGACTGCCCCTGCCATATGGATCCAAGGTCGTCCCAAGAGAAGGTTGTATCCCGAATCTATCTTGAGCACGTGGAAAGATACGCAGAATATATGAGGACCAATTTCGATTGGTAGCTCAATTACTCCGATCGAATTTCGGCGGGCTCCATTAAAGTTTTGATGATAGTATGGCTACTCCGGATTCGGTTGAGATTGATATTCATCTTTACCAAAGTAGCATATGGACATATATTCAGAGATGAACCTCTATCTATCAAGACTCCAGCAAGCATGCATCCGGAGGACGAGACCACAATGTGCAACGACTTGCAATGACCGGTCCCTTCGGGCGGTATATCATCATCAGTGAAGGATATCACATTGTTGTTGAAAATGTGATCAACCAGATGTTGAAATTTTTCTGTATCAACTGATGTCGGTAGATAGGCTTCTTCTAAAACCTTCAACAAGACCTTCCGGTTATTCTCGGAAGTTTGGACCAAGTCCAAAATTGATATTTGTTGTGGAGCTTCTTTTAAGCTTAAAACCACCTTGGCTTCGTTATGACCCATAGTGCGGAGGAATTTTTCAATCTTCTCCATGGGTATTTTCCCCTTTGATTTGATGGTAGGCTTCATCACCCGTTGGGGAAGATACAGTGGATTTTCCTTCGACACTGTAGCAGTTGTATGTGAGGTGGATCCTTCACCTTCTCCATAATTCCACGAAACTTTGCGCAAGCTAACAATAGGATATTGTGCTCTGCACGGCAAGCTGACTGGCTCGGGAGCGGCCACTTTCAAAGGATTGTTTCTTCCCTTGAGTTGAATTATTGGCATTATGAGTAATCTTTTAGCCCCATCAGTTTCAGTGGATATGACTGCTACCACACTCTTCCACTTAGTAGGACCTGTATTCTCACTTGCACGTAACACAGTATTGTCATCCGCTATGCGCAGGACACCACTGTCAATTAGATTTTGGATAAGGTGGCGGAGTGCCCATCATTCTTCTATACTGTGACCGCGAGATTGAGAGTGATATTGACATACTCCATCCGAGTTATACCATCTTGAATCGGGGTTGATTGGAGGTAGAAGGGAACTGATCCTTCCTTCATTGATTAACATCTGAAGGATTTTCCTCCATAGGTTGGCCCAAATAGGTGAATTCCCTTTTGTTGGCAAAATCCCGACGGGCTTTGGCATTTGCTCTCTTTGTCACTTTGTCTTCCAACATTTCATTTTCTAAGAGTTACGAGGGAATATTCATGACAAAAGGTAAGAGACTGGCATGCTCTTGACTGATTAATTGACATGTTACTTGATGCTGATAAGTCACTAATTCTGCCAATTGTTCAATTTGCTTGCATAAAGCTTTAATTTTTTGTTCCATTATGAACTGAAACTTGGCATAATCCCATTTGTCAACACCGTCTTTGAGGGTCTGGGAGGATTTACAGTTGAAATTGGAATTCTGTTCATTGCTCTAATTAATCATGTTGACCTCTTCTTCTTTGTGTTGAGGAAGAGGGTTGTCTTAAACATGAGGTTGATCTATTTTGGTGACCACGATCTCATTGTTGTCTATTAGGTCTTGGATCTTTTGTTTCAAGGCCCAACAATCCTGAGTATCATGTCCAGGTGCCCCGACATGATAAGCACATTTTTGAGCATCATTGAAACCCCGTCCATTAGGGCTAGCGGGTGGAAGAAGATGCGTAATTTTCTTCTGTGTTGTCAGAAGATTGAGAATGTTCTCGAGGGTGTCCCCTAAGGGTGTAAACACTTGAGGGCATTTGACTTCTCCACCTTTTGGTATTGAAGGGTTAACAAACTATGCTTGAAAGGGAGTATAGTTTCTCCTTTGAATAAGCATGTTTTGATTGCCTTTTTGACCCTGTAGTATCAGGGAAACATCTTCCTCTTTCTTTTTATGGACCCTCCGGGGTTGTTTCTATAATTTTCAGATTGAATGTGATCAACAACAGCTTTAAGGGCAGCTAGGTCTTTAATCTTTCAGGACTTCAAACCCATCTCAGCCATCTCCCCGTGTTTGACTATTTTAGAAAATGGTTTGCCGATGCCGGCTAGAACTCTTTCATAGAAAGGAGCTTCTTGTATGTCTATGAAAGTTATGACCATCTTTGATTCTGTCATGGAAGGACTAACTTGGGCAGCCAGGCGTCTCCACCTTTGAGCATATTCTCTGAAAGACTCGTTAGACTGTTTCTTGATCTTGGTAATTTGATACCGATCAGGAGCCATCTGAGATTGAAAGCTGTATTGAGTGAGGAAAGCATGCGCTAGCTCTTCCCAGCTATGGATTTGAGTTATCTAATCTTGTGTACAATGAACGAGCTTCTCCAGTTAGACTCTTCTGGAATAATTGCATTATGACCTTTTCGTCCTATGCATAAGATCCAAGTTCTCCAATAAAAACCTTTAAATGTGTGTAAGGATCTCCTAACCCATCATATTTTTCGAAGTCAGGAGTCTTAAACTTTTTTGGATAATGAACACCAGGAAAAATGCAAAGATTAGCATATGAAACACTACCGTGTGTTCCAATTCCTTTGATAGCACGAAGGGTTTCTTCCATTTGGAGGACTTTCTTTTTGATGTCACTAGTGTCTGGATCTCCAGTGAGATGGGCAACATCATGAATTTTATTGGTCGTATCCAACTGCAATTCAGGTATTATAATGACCTGGGATCCCCCTTGAGTGGAGGATTCAGCATGTACGGGTATTTTTGGACCCTGATTGGACTGGTGTAGTTCTTTGAGTAGAACAACCAAATCTGAAATTTGTTTGCTTAATCCGTCGAATTCTTTGCGAGAAACTGGATTATGTTCAATCTGGTCAGATGACAAAATGATTGACTGTAGGCCTGTAGCCTTTTTGGATTTTGACCGGGTAGAGGTCCGATTGGTTCCCTGCGAAGGACTTGAATAGTTTAGTCTTTAGGGAATGTGTAAAATAACATGCTATGTGATGTGTCCATTTTAGGAATTTTATCCTACAAAACGGATGTCAGCTGTTTATAGCATGTTAATTAAAATATGTATGTGTATATATTTCTTCATATTTCTCATTACGTGGAGATATATATGGAATGTAATTACAAGTAATTGTGTTTACAAGTAATTGAAATGAGAGAGCATGAAGATACTTTCCTCCGTTTTGGGTTTATCAGAGGCTGACCTATCTTAGGTTACTCTCACGACTTTTTGGCATGAAGGTTCCCAAATCATCGCAATTTACTCAACGAGAAATTAATCCGGTCTTTCAACTGGAGCGAATTTGGGTGGTGCCTTTCCTGAGCCTCGGGGAATTAGTCTTCCCACGAGTCCAGTAATCAAACATCGATGGGATAGCCTCCTGGTGGAGGGACCATACAATATACATTCACATACATCGTGTCTCACCGTATGAAAATGATGACATGTGCGAAGCACTAATATCACAAGCAGATATGGTACAAAGCACTAAGTGCAATAAGGAAATGCATTTGTACACATTCATCATAAATGTAAATGCAACATCCACAGACAAGCAGATAACAGTTTTAAAAAGATTGTAATAGCGGCTTAAGTCCTCTTACTGGAGTCCCCAACAGAGTTGCCACATGTCGACGTCGGGATTTTTAATTGTCCCTTTCCGTTACATGTTCTTTGTTGTTCTCATTTTAGGTGAGATTTGTTTGAAAAAACAAGTGAAAAAGGTCCGACATGTATAATGTCGATGATGGACTGTTAAGAGTCTCCAGTTGGTTTTTTAAATGGTTGTACCAACACAACCGAGAAAAGGTTTGCACATTGACCCAGTGATGTGACACTGCTAAACGGGTCGGTGAAACCGAGATTCATTAGGGTCCGTGGACTTGGTTATGCGGAGGGAAGGTGTTAGGCACCCCCCGACATCCGTGTTACCACGGTGACTGCCTCTTTTCTAGAAACTATTATTTGAATGTGTGTATGTGTGTGGGGGTCAATGTGCTGTTATTTGGAAGTAGTGCGAGGCCTCGTTCGCACCTATATACACAGGGATTGAATTTATGTAAAAATTCAATTTTTAGTAAGATATGGCAGTGATGTTTTATAAAAGAGGTTTTTCAAACCCTGATGCTCAATAGTAATTGAGACCATTTAATACTTCCATTTTATTAAGTATCCGGCTTGATTGATTTTATTTTCGAGATGCGAAGCATCTATAAGAAAATAATGTACAAAATAATGCCGACTTCCTCGTGGGTATGAAAACCATCTGAGGAAATTCAGACACCGCATAATAATTTACAAGCTGCTTACAGCTGAAAATGTCCATCACGGGAACCAAATCTAGATCCAATAGGTTGAATCTGTGATCACATGATTCCTAGGCGCACATGAATACCACAATTTGTATGAAAGCAGTAAGCAGGTATATATATATAAAAGCTGTAAATATATATATATATATATATATATATATATATATATATATATATATATATATATATATATATACAGACATGATCACCAACCACGAAGAACCTCCACGGGGGATCAGAAATGTAAATAAAGCTGTAAAAGCTATCAAACGTCACGGAGGAAACTCTAGGCGGAACGAAACGTAAATACAGCTGTAAATACGGTCAACTGCCATAAAACCACGGACCGAAGTCTGGGCAAATGCGCGCAACACGACTCTCAATGTGAAGAAGGGTGTGTACAGAGATAAAGAGAAAGACTCTAAAGTGTGTGAGAAGGCTTATAGTGTGCTGCCAAAGAAGACTTCAATATCTTTAAAGTGGGTAAACACTGGCTTTTGTAGGTATAAAAGATGCTATATATGATCTCACAGGAGTTTAAAATGAGAATGTGCACTATATGGGGTGAGTACAGAGCAAATTGGGCAGGGCTTTCTCGCCGTTTTCTCTTGCAAAATGGGCACCCCAAGCCCTCTATTTATAGAGGGTAGAGACCTGCGGTTGAGCCGCAGGTGTACCAGAGGCAACCCGGGTGGGTTTGGGTTTCTCAGGTCGGGTCGTCTTGTAGTAAGTGCAATCGGGCACTATAATGTCCACTCAAACTTTTAGAAGTGCAATCTGGGCATCCGATTGAGGTATACAATGTAATAACTCGAGATTTTCTATATAAAATAAATAAAAAATTTTGTATATAAATTTTTTTTTATTTAATGACGAGAATAAGTGTCAAGTAATGTGAACGATAAACACAAATATATTTATTACTTGAAAAATTAGAAATAATTTTGGAATTATTAATTACTACAAATTATATTGTATGGTAATTAATTTCTGTAAGCCGAAATGTTTTTATTAATTATTTTCCATGAAAACATGATTGGAAATAATATATGAGGTGATAATTAGATTTATATAATAAATATTTTATTATATGAATTGTCAGAATATTTAAGTTAATTATTTTAACTTGATTATTGATGTTGTGTACGAAGAATAAGTCAGATATGGAATCCAAACCCTGAATTGGGATTGTGATCAAGAGATGAGAATAATAATATTATATTATTTATATAATGATTTTACAGTACCATAAATATGTACTGTGTATGTGCGGACAGATAAAGTTGAGCAATTATGGTCAATTAGGTCATAGCATAGTACTGTGCTGTGAAACCCTAATTATTAAACTCAGTTATGAGATATGACTGAGTAGTGACTGTGTATATGAAGTTTGCTGTGTATAAGAATGTCGGTAATTAGGACAAACCCTAATTACTATTTTTACGCCGATAATTAGGACAAACCCTAATTATTATAACCTTAATCGATTGAAGTTAGAAATCATAATGACTGTGTTAGAACACACACAGATAATTAGAAAACCCTAATGGTCAATTAGAAACCCTAATTGATGACGTTAAGAAACCCTAATTATAGAACCCTATTTTTTCTATAGAAAACCCTAATTTAAATTACCGGGTTTAATTTCGATGTTGTTATATAAGTGTTTTAATTTATCAAAGGATAGAAATTAATTGCTAAATGATAAGAATTACCATCTAGTGATTAAATATTATATTTAATTGCCTTATAAAAGATTGCCCTTGAAATTATATGTGAAATTATAAAAATGTCCTTTTTGGTTTATTAGTGTATTATTAATTGCATTATTGGTGGAATCTTGCAACAATAATTCCCAACATGCTTACCCTACCATTTTATCAGCTAGCAATCAATTGATTCATTCAATTCTAGCATCCAAGGCATTTAATTGTCCTATAAATAGATTAAAGAGGGTTAACATTATTTTGCATACTAAAATTTTCCAAAGCTTCTAGTTATACTCTCTCAAGCTCTTAGCTACAAAATTATCTTGTCCATACACTCTTTGATGAGTGAGTTTTATACACATGAATTGGATACATTCGAGCTTAATTTATTGTTGTTCTCAAGTCTTTTAGGATGTTTTTATGTATTTGTGTCTACTCATGCATGTTTTATATTGTTTTGTAGGATTTGGGACAAAAGTTACATGGATCGACGTTTAGGGTGGCTAGATTCGCGTTTTCGGCTTGCCATTTGCACAGAAGTCACTTCAGAGCCAATTTGACTATAGCTTCGGATATTATTTCACAAAACTTCAAGAATGAAAGTTGTAGATCTACTTTTCCTCTTTCCAGAACATCTTGAATCATCTAAATCGGAGTTCGGACGAAGAAGTTATGGCCATTTTCCCAAAGGACGTCGGAGCAGAAAATGTTGGAAAAAGGAGCAAGCGCCTAGGCGCTCCATACAAGCCTAGACCAAGCGCCTAGACGCTCCAAGTCAGAAACATAATGCAGCCCAAGCGCCTAGGCGCTTGAAATTGCCCTATGATGAGCGCCTAGGCGCTCTAGTGCGTAGAAAGTTGCGTTTTTCTGCTGTTAAGGGGGTTTTTGAAGCCAAAGAGGAGTCTGAATGAGGGCTGAGACCAATACAAATAGGAGAGGACTCTAGAAAAGCAAGAAAAACGAATTTTGCAAGGAATCAATCAAATTTTCAAGAGATTTGCAGAGAGAACAAGGAAGAAAAACACGAAGGAGAATTGCAAAGGCTGAAGATCTAAGAGAGAGTATTGGAGCAAATTCAGAGTTTCTTCTTCTCTTCTCTAGTTTTATCTTTTGTAACTATCTGGGATGTTTGGATTATTTATCTGGATTATGTTTTTCTTTATTATTATCATGAACTAAATTTTAATTAAGATTGCAACAGAACTTGGTATGTAGTTTAAATTGCAAGCTTCCCATTGAATGAAAGTTAGTTTTTATTGAATTGTTTATTATATCTTATGCTTGTTGATTAATTGTTTGGCCAACAATTACTGTGATAATCTATATAAAATTGGAAGATGGAGTATAGATTGAGATCTGGATATGATAACATCTGTTCATATAATCTGAATAGGGTTAATATGATTAGCGTGTAGGATAGGAATATACCTATGTGTCTTTTGTATCCATTGAAAGAATTTGTACGTAAACCCTAATTAACTTGATTCACATAGGAATATAGTGAGTTGATTAACTGGGGTGTTCCTTATAATTCTGCATCTTAAAGATTGGATTTAGGAGGATTTGTTCACGTGTCTTTGGAAGAAGTGCGTGAATATTCATAAAGCATTCTTGGATAACAATTCATATTAATTGATTTATTTTAAATGGGAAGTAAGTTAGTTTAAATGAAATACCAAGGGAAGTTGTAATCTTAACCTGTTAAATCTGCAGTTATTCTTGTGAAATTTTGGTTTTAATTATTAGTTTGTTAAGTTTAATTTTCAAATCTCAAACAAAATTTTCTTAGTTTAAAATAGGATTAATTGCATTAGAGTTAGTAATTGATAAATATTAGTCTATTTCCTCGTGGGAACGATATCATTGCTTGCTGAATATTACAATTGAACGTGTATACTTGCGTGGTAAAGTGCTATTAAAAAATTAGGCAACAAGTTTTTGGCGCCGTTGCCGGGGAATTTAGTTTAATATTTTGTCATTATTGATTTTTATAGCGTTAATCTTAATTTAAACATTTTTTTTATTTTTTTTATTTTATTTTTTTTGTCTCTAGTCTAATTCATTTTCAGGCACCATGAACAACTATGACTATCATTGGTTATATTCGAGAATGACTCGGCCAAGGGAGGCAAAGAATTATGGACTCGATGAATTGTCAGCACAATTTGGGACACTTTCAAGGAAGATTGATGCTTTATCAGCACAACGTATTCAAAGTGTAGCGGTGATATGTGAATATTGTGGTGGAAACCATTCGAGGCATCAAGGCACCATCAGTTTCGAGTCGTTACAATATAGTGGTAACTTCAGCGATTATCCCAACAATTATGATTATTCCAGTAATTATCATCATGAGTGGGGGAATCCACTAAATCTTTCATGGAGCGATGACAATCTAGCACAACCCTTTGCTCCATGCCAATCATACACTCCTGAATTACAAGTTCAACTCCCTAATCATGAAGAAGAAAGGATTTTAAACTTGGAAGGACTTATTTCCAAGTTCATGGTTTTGATTGAGGAACAGATGAATAGTCAGGAGATGTCGATTCGAAATCTTGAGAACCAGGTGGGACAACTTTTCAACGCCATCATTAATCGCCCTCAAGGTGAAGTGTCAAGCAACATGGTTCCCGAGACTGATGGATTGCCCATGCTAAATCTGGAATCGGATGTTCCAAAAGAAAAGGATGTGGAAAGGGAGGAGACAAGTGGGGAGAAGGAAAAGAAGGTCGCCAAAGATCTAGCCTTGAGTTCTGACATAGATGAACCGATTTTGATAGTGCCCCATATATCTTCTCCACCAAAGTTTAAGGATCCGGTTAGATCTGCAATCATTTGTCCAATTGGTAGTCATGTCGTCGGCGAAGATCTTATTGACATAAGAGTGAGTACAATTTTGAATCCATGGTGGGACGAGAAAGAGAAGATAGACGAAGAGCACATTGTGTGTGACAAGCTTCCATGCCCCAAAGTGATCACATACACAATGAAGAAAACACCTAGTTGTGGGACGTTCTTGATTGAGATCTTACCAAATCAGAGCATGCTAGGTGACTTTGATGCATTGGCCATCGTAAATGGGAACCTACCAAAAGCTATATTATTTCCGATGGATGGAGGGTTTCTCAACTTTCGAAGAGGAATTGGATAGCATTGACCAGACAAAGTCAGGCTGAAAGACTATAAATCAAGCGCTGACTGGGAGGCAACCCTGGAATTTTTTTATATTTATATGCTTTACTAGTTTATTTAGTAGATAGGAATTAAGTTTCTTATTAAGTTCTCTTATAATCTAATCCATGTTGTCTCTCTTCTTTGCAGGTATTGGAGGTCCAATGGATAGCAAAATGATCGTTGTCGCCATCACCACCATCAACTCACGCTTAGCTGATTACAGGGAAGTTCTCTTCTATTTATCGTTATATTCTTACAATGAGGACATTGCATTGGTTAAGTTTGGGGGTGTAATTGTCCAGCTCCAGTTCATGCATGTAGTATTCATCTAGTGCATTCATATAGTATTTAGTTAATAGTTTTTCATGTAGTTTGCATTCATAAAAAAAAAAAAAAATTAGTTTTTGTATGTATCCAGCCGTTAGATAGTTTAAGTCTGTTTTGGCCAGTGATGAGATTGGAATTGAGTAGACAAGTATAGTATTGTCTGTTAAGACTTTGATGTGATTTCTTGTCATGATTTGAATCTTTACTTGTTTGAAACTGATATAATAAGGATAACACAGTAAAAACAACTATGTTGACTGATTGAGTTTAAATTGACACATAATGGACTTCTAGAGGATAATGCTAGTTTGAATGAATGAAAGACATGAATAGGCAAAGATGACTGAATTTAGACAAAAAAAACTTAAGTTTGGAAAAAAAAAATTGGGATATATAAGCTTGAAAAAAAAAAGAAGAGAAAAAGAATTTTTTTTTTTTTACTGTGGCTAGTTTTGTTTCGGAGCCTTTGTTACTTGAGTAAGTACGCCAGAAGGAGTATCTTAAAACCTAGCGCCCTAAGGTCTTATATGGTCTGGGAGTCGTTGGTCGAAAGCTCGCTAAGGGGTGACACTGTTAGCCTAATGGAATGAGACATTGCACAGTCATGGTTAAAAAAAAAAGAAATATAATAAAACGGGAAAAGAGCAAAAAGCCCCCGTGATGAAAAGTAAAGCATAAGTATCCCGGATTGGACTCTTGAACTTGGTGGATGTTTGACTTTAGTTGGATCTAGCTTGTTCGTGAATTTTGTGAATTTGCACTGTATGATGCCTTCGAAGATATCTATTATGTCTTAAATTTGACTTTATATCAGTTAACATTGTTGTTGAGCACACACGCACTATATCAGTGATAACAGTCTAAGATTTGATGATTGATTGGGAAATTACTGATTTGTTTAAATATGATGTATTATCATGTTTACTTGATTTCTCTAAGGACGGTTAAATAGACTTGTTTCTGTCATTACTGTTGGATTCGTATGCATATAGATTAGTTTCATTACATTGCATTGCATAACATTTTTGTGTTTTTGCTTGAGGACAAGCAAAGGTTTAAGTTTGGGGGTATTTGATGAGTGAGTTTTATACACATGAATTGGATACATTCGGGCTTAATTTATTGTTGTTCTCAAGTCTTTTAGGATGTTTTTATGTATTTGTGTCTACTCATGCATGTTTTATATTGTTTTGTAGGATTTGGGACAAAAGTTACATGGATCGACGTTTAGGGTGGCTAGATTCTCGTTTTCGGCTTGCCATTTGCACAGAAGTTACTTCAGAGCTAATTTGACTATAGCTCCAGATATTATTTCACAAAATTTCAAGAATGAAAGTTGTAGATCTACTTTTCCTCTTTCTAGAACATCTTGAATCATCTAAATCAGAGTTCGGACGAAGAAGTTATGGCCATTTTCCCAAAGGACGTCGGAGCAGAAAATGTTGGAAAAAGGAGCAAGAGCCTAGGCGCTCCATACAAGCCTAGACCAAGCGCCTAGGCGCTCCAAGTCAGAAACATAATGCAGCCCAAGCGCCTAGGCGCTTGAAATTGCCCTATGATGAGCGCCTAGGCGCTCTAGTGCGTAGAAAGTTGTGTTTTTCTGCTGTTAAGGGGGTTTTTGAAGCCAAAGAGGAGTCTGAATGAGGGCTGAGACCAATACAAATAGGAGAGGACTCTAGAAAAGCAAAAAAAAACGAATTTTGCAAGGAATCAATCAAATTTTCAAGAGATTTGCAGAGAGAACAAGGAAGAAAAACACGAAGGAGAATTGCAAAGGCTGAAGATCTAAGAGAGAGTATTGGAGCAAATTCAGAGTTTCTTCTTCTCTTCTCTAGTTTTATCTTTTGTAACTATCTGGGATGTTTGGATTATTTATCTGGATTATGTTTTTCTTTATTATTATCATGAACTAAATTTTAATTAAGATTGCAACAGAACTTGGTATGTAGTTTAAATTGCAAGCTTCCCATTGAATGAAAGTTAGTTTTTATTGAATTGTTTATTATATCTTATGCTTATTGATTAATTGTTTGGCCAACAATTACTGTGATAATCTATATAAAATTGGAAGATGGAGTATAGATTGAGATCTGGATATGATAACATCTGTTCATATAATCTGAATAGGGTTAATATGATTAGCGTGTAGGATAGGAATATACCTATGTGTCTTTTGTATCCATTGAAAGAATTTGTGCGTAAACCCTAATTAACTTGATTCACATAGGAATATAGTGAGTTGATTAACTGGGGTGTTCCTTATAATTCTGCATCTTAAAGATTGGATTTAGGAGGATTTGTTCACGTGTCTTTGGAAGAAGTGCGTGAATATTCATAAAGCATTCTTGGATAACAATTCATATTAATTGATTTATTTTAAATGGGAAGTAAGTTAGTTTAAATGAAATACCAAGGGAAGTTGTAATCTTAACCTGTTAAATCTGCAGTTATTCTTGTGAAATTTTGGTTTTAATTATTAGTTTGTTAAGTTTAATTTTCAAATCTCAAATAAAATTTTCTTAGTTTAAAATAGGATTAATTGCATTAGAGTTAGTAATTGATAAATATTAGTCTATTTCCTCGTGGGAACGATATCCTTGCTTGCTGAATATTACAATTGAATGCGTATACTTGCGTGGTAAAGTGCAATTAAAAAATTAGGCAACACTCTTAAACAAAGCCCAACCATCACCCATAACAAATCAGAAGCAAGAATCAAGAATTTTTGGCAAAAAAGGTATAAGAACACTAAACCTAGAAATCCTTTAATTTGATGTTATTTGATGTAATTGATTGTTTAAAGTTGTGTAATAGGATATTAATTGATGATATGGGTTGATAAATCAAAGACCCATAACGTCAAAGTATACGAATTTGAAGATTTAAGAAATCTAGAAAATTTCATTTCTGTAATTTTTCGTCAAATGTTAGAGCTTATAGATCTTTGTTCGATCATGATTTTTTGTTGTTTTTAAGTTGTTATGTGTATCTTGTTATGTGGTCTTTAATCTGAAAAAAGAATCAAGTCCATATCATGTATAGATTAGAAGTTATAGATGGTCAAACATAGTTGACCGATCATGAGAAACTCTTTTTGGGCAGTCTGTAACGGGGGAATTCTCGTCCACTTTTTGTGCTTTAAAAGATCTGAGCTTTTGATATGTTGTAGTACACTGAATAAGCTTTTCATAGACTCCAAAACGGACTAAATCCAATATCGGAGGAGAGACTTATGACTTTTCAAAGTAGTAGTGTCAAAACTGTCCAACAAGTACGGTGCAGTCCACTTGAACGAAATTTCTGGGCTGATGTGTTCGGAATTTGGAAACAAGTCATTAGGGAAGAGTTGTAGTCTCGGAAGATAGCTTCGCGTGGGCTCAAGAATTGTCTAAAAATGTTTTAAAATGAAAGAGTTATGACTGTTTTAGCGAAAGAGGGTAAATCTGGAAAATAGATAAAAACGGTTGCGAGTGGACATTTTTGGGGTCTGTTTTAGGCTTCATAAGAGATCCGAAATTACTGGGTTATATTTTTTAAAAATACTTTGGTATACCATGTATAACATATCCAAAGTTGGGAATTTTCTGATAAATGAGCAAGGCGTGAGGAAATCGCAAAGTGAGCTATTGAAAAATTAGTATAAACCAAATCCCACATCGACTAAATTGAGAACTTCACCATTTTTTAAACCTATAAATAGAAGGGCTTGACCTATGTTTCATTCACCAATAATAAGACATCCAATTTTGAGAAATGCTTTGTAGTGGGAGGACTTTTTATAAAGATCTCCTTAGTTAAATCTTGGTCGAATACGTATTCAGTTTGTGAAATTCGTATTTTCGGGTATGTTTCTTATTTAATTATTTTTGTAATGTTATTATTTTAAATATTGTATTTAGTTGTTAGTTAAAGTTTGATTTTTTGAAATTTAGTTAGTTTTGTTAATAAACTAGTTAGTTTACTATGTTTATTTTGGCTTGGAAGTGATTATGTAAATAAGTTATTTGTAATGACATTTAATATTTTGGGATGAATTTCATTAATTAAGTATTATTAATGATTTTAAAGTTATTTATTGATTATATTAAATAATTAGTTTAAAAATGATTTTATTATTTTAAAAATCATTTTAAATGAAAATAAAGTGTTTAAAGATATTTTGAGTTATAAAATATAACTTTTAATATTTAGAAGATAATTTCATTAATAATTATATATTAATGATATTTAGTTAATGATTTGTGATATTAAGTTTATTTAATAAATAGTTTAAAAATAGTTTTATTTATTTAAAAATCATTTAAAAAGGATATTAAGGATTTAAAAATATTTTAAGTTATAATTAATGACTTTTAATATTTGGATACATAATACAATATTATTAATAATAGTATTGTTTGATGTTTAAATCATTTAATTATGATATCGATGTTTGAAAATGCATGATAAATTTTAATAAAAGTTTTAAAATTATTTTAAGTCATTTAAAAATAAAATGACTGATATTTACAGATGTTGAGGTACATAATAAGAGTCTTAGACTCAGTATTTACCCGATAAAGGTGTCGGTACACCGACAATTTTCAGAAATTGACTCGAATTTAGATATTTGACTGTGTTAATGATTGTTTAGGACGTAATGACTGTTAGATATATGTGATGATGTGATTAGACTATGTGCTGACTGTAATAGGCAGTACTATATATTGTTCTAGTCGAACGAATGATCTGATTAATGATAGGTTGTGATATAAAGAGATAGAACCTCAGTTGAGATTTTTAATCAACGAATCAGGCAAGTATCTTACCTTTGTATTTCCTTTATACAATGGACATGAGTAAGAACTTTCAGAATTATTCTATTCTTGTACAGATTATGTACGCTTTGATTATCAACATGTTAATTCAGATATATATATTCTGTTCGTAAATTTCTAAATGGTTATACAAGTGTCCCCACTTGGATAATCATGGCATCTATTCACATGTTGATACCTTTTGTCAATTACCCATATATATATATATATATATATATGTTGAATTACATATTATTGTTGAGCAAGATTAAAAACCTTCGGGTTTGGAACTAGACATGTATGAACATCCCTATATGGGAAAAATTTTGCACCTAAGGCGGATAGAGTGAGCGATGAATTTCGTTCAGGTTATGTAGTATTGATCAATACAGGGTACAACGGGGCTGATCACCCTCCGTGCCCGTAAGTTATGACTGTTTGTGGATGGATTTCTGCTAAACCTTTTCGAAAATGAAAAGAATGTTCATAGTATGTTTCTTAAACCCTATTCATGTGTAGAACCAGAGCCACATTTAAAAAATTTGAAAGAGAGTTGTTATATGAATTTTTTATCAGTACAGATTACTTCACAACTTTCAATTCGTTGTAGAAGTGTTATGTAAAGAGAATACTTATATTCTTTCAGCTTATATATATAATTGCTATTACTTGCTGGGCACTCAAATGCTCATCATTGCTTAAATTAAAGGTTTTCAGTTATGTATGAGCAACCTGAAGGTTCAGACACGAATAAGGGGAAAGAAAAGCTGTTCGAATGAGTTTATATTATGAGTTAATGGTTATAGTTGTATTGGTATCTATTCAAGTATTGTAAGGAATGTATTTGAAGGTCTCGTACCTGGGAAGTAAACTTTGATGTATGTAAATTAAGTTTGAATGTAATATTACTATTGTATTATTCAACTTATAGAAATGGTATCGTGAAGCACCGAGTTCGGGTTTCAAGTACTCGAATTTGGGGGCGTCACAGGTTGGTATCAAAGATGTAGGTTATAAACGTTAGGAATGCGAAACCTAGGTTATAACCTTAGTAGAATGGATGACGAAAGTTAAGATAGATATTCAGTGAACCAAGAGACGATGGACGCTGGTGAGGAGTACATGGAGCATGAGATGATAAGATATTTGTTGGTTAGGAACGACGACTTAAAAGTTAGGGCTGAGCAAGTGGAGGCACAGAACCATACCCTTCAGATTTCGAAACCGCAGTATAAGGATGATGCTGACCGAGCACATATGGAGTTAGCCGAGTTACGAGGGAGGTTGGAGCAGAGGGAGATACAGATAAGACAGTTGAAGGTTGAGATAGAAGCCAAAGACACCAGGATATATACCTTGGAGCAGGCTTTAGTCATCACCTTCATGCGATTCGATGCAGAGTGGATGGAGCTGCCTTTCGGTAGAGAGATAGGCGTTGATGAGAATTGAATAAATTTATCGTCAAATAAAATAAGAGACAACGTATATAGAACTCTTGATTGCTGTGTATATATACTATATGCTAATTAGGGTAACTTATGTATGTAGATGTCTGGTGAGAAAGATATTTGGAATAAGAAGGATCAGATCCATACCCCCGAGCTAATATCGAGGCCAACAGCTGAAATAGAAGCTCACTAGGAACCCAAATCGGACGAGGTGGCTATCATGGAAAACGTAGAACCAGATCCGGAAATGGTGGATTTGACAGATAGTGATTCAGACACTAAAGTTGAATCTACTCAAGCATCAACGGAGGTGCATGATCTGGAGAGCAAGGTTTCTACTCTGGAAAGGTTGTGGGAGATAGAGACGTTACTTAATATTCAGCTGCGTCAAGCGTTGCTAGAAACAATAGAAGAGCATGATAATCTCAAAATCCAAATTGATCAGATGGGAGCCTCAAGCAACACATCGTGTGCAGCTCCGAGAGGTAAGGGAAAAAGAAAGGTAGAAGATCCTGACTTAGGAAAACCTGATAAGAAGAAAGGGAAGAAGATATGTTATATTTGCGGTCGTGAGGGACATACCTCTCCTTGTTGCCCCGACTATAAGAAAGGTGGAAGTTTTAATTGTGGGATGGAAGGACATCGATCGAATGAATGTCCGAGAAAAAGGCTTGGCAAATAAGTTGTATGGGTTATGTTGTGTTTATGTAATGTGTGTGATAAGTAATGAACTATTTTCAACTTTTATGTTGGTCAAGATTTTAAATCCTGACTTTCGTAGTCACAAAGGGATAACTGTTGATTAAAGCAGTACGCGCTATATAAATATTCGATAAATGAATATGAATCCAAGATTGAGAAATGAAACAAGTTTAATATATTAATCTTGTGCAATAAGGTTTAGAATGTAAGTTAATAGAGTATAAGTCATGGTTTTATTTAACCAGATAATGCCGCTAAGACGTCAAACTCGAAACCAAAGGGTAGAAGAATCTACCAATTCTGGGGAAAGACAGCAAGAACTGATGCAAAACTTTGCAAACCTAGTAGCTCAGGCTATGCAGTAGAGAACACCAGTTGCGGGAAACCAGCCAGATAATCGATTGTTCAAATTTAAAGACTTCAAAGCAGTAGGACCACCAGAATTTAGAGGATCAGCTGACCCTATAGAAGCCCAGACATGGGTTAACGAAATAGAAAAGACGTTCGTAATTTCTAGGGTAGATGAGGGGCAAAAGACTGCTTTTGCCACTTATATGATGAAAAGGGAGGCTAACTTTTGGTGGGAGGCGAATAAGACTTGGGCAGGAGAAGAAGTGATTACTTGGGATATGTTTAAGAATTTATTTTTTGAAAACTATCTCTCAGTAAGTATGCAGTCTAGAATTGAAGTGAAATTCATGGAGTTAAAGTAGGATAACATGACTGTGGCTGAGTATGCCGCAAAGTTTAATGAGTTGGCTAGGTTTGCTCCACATCAAGTGGATACAGAGGCTAGGAAGACAAGGAGATTTGAGCTGGGCTTAAAACCCTGGCTCTACAATAAGGTGTCAGTACTGCAAATCAATACTTTTGCAGCACTCATGGAAAAGGCTATCATAGCTGAACAGGGGAGTGAGGCCATGAGCCTCTACCACAAAGAGAAGAAGAGCAAAAGCAAGTCAGGAGGAGCAATGAAGATGGAAAGTAGTAGCGGGAATAGGGGTGAGAAAAGAATGAGGAATTTTTTTGAGAATGTGCAAGTGAAACAGGAAGGTGCAAAGAAGCAGGTAGTGCAGTGTAAGAACTGCGGGAAGAATCACTCTGGCGAGTGTCTGAAAGGTAAGTTCGTATGCTATAAATGCGGGCAAGAGGGCCATATCTCTCCCAACTGCCCCAACTCAAGGGTGATCAGTGGATGCTTTATATGCAGATCGACTGAGCATAAGGTGAGGAACTCTCCAAAAAGGGGAATGGAGGCAGGAAACGTAACCATGAGGAGAAACAGTGGTTCTTTAGCAATTTCAGGACCAAACTCAACCAGTACCCCAACGAAAGCAACTCCGAGGGTCTACAATATGACAGTCCAGGATACGGTGGCAGCTGGAAACAGAACTCCAGGTGCTATTTGAATAACTTATATATCTTATATGATTTTTCTACATACATATAAAGTAGATTATTGTTTTTATAAAGGAATTTTGAGTTTTCTTTTAGAAATCAAATTTCTGCCTAATCAGAGTGTTATTAAGAATAGTTAAAGACCAGTTCAATCAAGTATGATCGAGGTCCACGTGCAAAGATTGCATATACTATGTACCCTTCTATGTATGAGTTTTAAAGCGGTGATTCCGGGGACAGAATCCTTATAAGGGAGGGTGAATGTAATAACCCGATATTTTCTATATAAAATAAATAAGAAATTTTCCATATAAATTTTTTTTATTTATTTAATGACGAGAATAAGTGTCAAGTAATGTGAACGATAAATGCAAATATATTTATTACTTGAAAAATTAGAAATAATTTTGGAATTATTAATTACTACAAATTATATTGTATGGTAATTAATTTCGGTAAGCCAAAATGTTTCTATTAATTATTTTCCATGAAAACATGATTGGAAATAATATATGAGGTGATAATTAGATTTATATAATAAATATTTTATTATATGAATTGTCAGAATATTTAAGTTAATTATTTTAACTTGATTATTGATGTTGTGTACGAAGAATAAGTCAGATATGGAATCCAAACCCTGAATTGGGATTGTGATCAAGAGATGAGAATAATAATATTATATTATTTATATAATAATTTTACAGTACCATAAATATGTACTGTGTATGTGCGGACAGATAAAGTTGAGCAATTATGGTCAATTAGGTCATAGCATAGTACTGTGCTGTGAAACCCTAATTATTAAACTCAGTTATGAGATATGACAGAGTAGTGACTGTGTATATGAAGTTTGCTGTGTATAAGAATGTCGGTAATTAGGACAAACCCTAATTACTATTTTTACGCCGATAATTAGGACAAACCCTAATTATTATAACCTTAATCGATTGAAGTTAGAAATCATAATGACTGTGTTAGAACACACACAGATAATTAGAAAACCCTAATGGTCAATTAGAAACCCTAATTGATGACGTTAAGAAACCCTAATTATAGAACCCTATTTTTTCTATAGAAAACCCTAATTTAAATTACCGGGTTTAATTTCGATGTTGTTATATAAGTGTTTTAATTTACCAAAGGATAAAAATTAATTGCTAAATGATAAGAATTACCATCTAGTGATTAAATATTATATTTAATTGCCTTCTAAAAGATTGCCCTTGAAATTATATGTGAAATTACCAAAATGTTCTTTTTGGTTTATTAGTGTATTATTAATTACATTATTGGTGGAATCTTGTAACAATAATGCCCAACATGCTTACCCTACCATTTTATCAGCTAGCAATCAATTGATTCATTCAATTCTAGCATCCAAGGCATTTAATTATCCTATAAATAGATTAAAGAGGGTTAACATTATTTTGCACACTAAAATTTTCCAAAGCTTCTAGTTATACCCTCTCAAGCTCCTAGCTACAAAATTATCTTGCCCATACACTCTTAAACAAAGCCCAACCATCACCCATAACAAATCAGAAGCAAGAATCAAGAATTTTTGGCAAAAAATGTATAAGAACACTAAACCTAGAAATCTATTGATTCGATGTTATTTGATGCAATTGATTGTTTAAAGTTGTGTAATAGGATGTTAATTGATGATATGGGTTGATAAATCAAAGACCCATAACATCAAAGTATACGAATTTGAAGATTTAAAAAATCTGGAAATTTTCATTTTCTGTAATTTTTCGTCAAATGTCAGAGCTTATAGATCTTTGATCGATCATGGTTTTTTGTTGTTTTTAAGTTGTTATGTGTAGCTTGTTATGTGGTCTTTAATCTGAAAAAAGAATCAAGTCCGTATCATGTATAGATTAGAAGTTATAGATGGTCAAACATGGTTGACCGATCATGAGAAACTATTTTTGGGCAGTCTATAACGGGGGCATTCTCATCCACTTTTTGTGCTTTAAAAGGTCTGAACTTTTTATATGTTTTAGTACACTAAATAATCTTTTCATTGACTTCGAAACGGACTAAATCCGATATCGGAGGAGAGACTTATGACATTTCAAAGTAGTAGTGTCAAAACTGTCCAACAAGTGCGGTGCAGTCCACTTGAACGAAATTTCTGGGCTGATGTGTTCAGAATTTGAAACAAGTCTGTAGGGAAGAGTTGTAGTCTCGGAAGATAGTTTCGCGTGGGCTCAAGAATCGTCTAAAAATGTTTTAAAACGAAAGAGTTATGACTATTTTAGCGAAAGAGGGTAAATCTGGGAAATAGATAAAAACGGTTGCGAGTGGACATTTTTGGGGTCTGTTTTAGGCTTCCTAAGAGATCCGAAATTAATGGGTTATATTTTTTAAAATTACATTGGTATACCATGCATAACATATCCAAAGTTGGGAATTTTCTGATAAATGAGCAAGGCGTGAGGAAATCGCAAAGTGAACTATTTGAAAATTAGTATAAACCAAGTCCCACATCGACTAAATTGAGAACTTCACCATTTTCTAGACCTATAAATAGAAGGGCTTGGCCTTTGTTTCATTCACCAATAATAAGACATCCAATTTTGAGAAATGCTTTGTTGTGGGAGGATTTTTTATAAAGATCTCCTTAGTAAAATCTTGGTCGAGTACGTATTCAGTTTGTGGAATTTGTATTTTCGGGTATGTTTCTTATTTAATTTTTTTGTAATGTTATTATTTTAAATATTGTATTTAGTTGTTAGTTAAAGTTTGAATTTTTGAAGTTTAGTTAGTTTTGTTAATAAATAGTTAGTTTACTATGTTTATTTTAGCTTGGAATTGATTATGTAAATGAGTTATTTGTGATGACTTTTAATATTTTGGGATGAATTTTATTAATTAAGTATTATTAATGATATTAAAGTTATTTATTGATTATACTAAAAAATTAGTTTAAAAATGATTTTATTATTTTAAAAATCATTTTAAATGAAAATAAAGTGTTTAAAGATATTTTGAGTTATAAGATATAACTTTTAATATTTAGAAGATAATTTCATTAATAATTATATATTAATGATATTTAGTTAATGATTTGTGATATTAAGTTTATTTAATAAATAGTTTAAAAATGGTTTTATTTATTTAAAAATCATTTAAAAAGGATATTAAGGATTTAAAAATATTTTAAGTTATAATTAATGACTTTTAATATTTGGATAAATAATACAATATTATTAATAATAGTATTGTTTGATGTTTAAATCATTTAATTATGATTCCGATGTTTGAAAATACATGATAAATTTTAATAAATGTTTTAAAATTATTTTAAGTCATTTAAAAATAAGATGATTGATATTTACAGATGTTGAGGTACAGAATAAGAGTCTTAAACTCAGTATTTACCCGATAAAGCTGTCGGTACACCGACAATTATCAGAAATTGACTCGAACATAGATATTTGACTGTGTTAATGATTGTTTAGGACATAATGACTTTTAGATATATGTGATGATGTGATTAGACTATGTCCTGACTGTAATAGGCAGTACTATATATTGTTCTAATCGAACGAATGATTTGATTAAAGATAGGTTGTGATATAAAGAGATAGAACCTAAGTTGAGACTTGTAATCAATGAATCAGGCAAGTATCTTACCTTTGCATTTCCTTTATGCAATGGACATGAGTAAGAAGTTTCAAAATTATTCTATTCCTGTACAGATTATGTACACTTTGATTATCAACATGTTAATTCAGATATATATATTCTGTTCGTAAATTTCTAAATGGTTATACAAGTGTCCCCACTTGGATAATCATGGCATCTATTCACATGTTGATACCTTTTTGTCAATTACCCATATATATATATATGTTAAATTACATATTATTGTTGAGCAAGATTAAAAACCTTCGGGTTTGGAACCAGACATGTATGAACATCCCTATATGGGAAAATTTTTACGCCCAAGGCGGATAGAGTGAGCGATGAATTTCGTTCAGGTTATGTAGTATTGATCAATACAGGGTACAACGGGGCTGATCACCCTCCGTGCCCGTAAGTTATGACGGTTTGCGGATGGATTTCTGCTAAACCTTTTTGAAAATGAAAAGAATGTTCATAGTATGTTTCTTAAACCCTATTCATGGGTAGAACCAGAGGCAAATTTAAAGATTTTGAAAGAGAGTTGTTATGTGAATTTTTTATTAGTACATATTACTTCACAACTTTCAATTCGTTGCAGAAGTGTTATGTAAAGAGAATATTTATATTCTTTCAGCTTATATATATAATTGCTATTACTTGATGGGCACTTAAATGCTTATCCTTGCTTAAATTAAATGTTTTCAGTTATGTATGAGCAACCTGAAGGCTCAGGCACGAACAAGGGGAAAAAAAAACTGTTTTAATGAGTTTATATTATGAGTTAATGGTTATAGTTGTATTGGTATCTATTGAAGTATTGTAAGGAATGTATTTGAAGGTCTCGTACCTTGGAAGTAAACTTTGATGTATGTAAATTAAGTTTGAATGTAATATTACTATTGTATTATTCAGCTTATAGAAATGGTATCGTGAAACACCGAGTTCGGGTTTCAAGTACTCGGATTTGGGGGCGTCACATACAGGACCTATTTTGAACCGCCGTTGTCGAGAGTTTTACAATGACATAGGATTAGAGTTTGTACAAAGTCATTGAAGATGGGACGATGCCCTCCGGTCTTCAAGCTTCAAATTCTATCCGTTACCACGCACAATAGTCACTCGGGATTGATTATCCTTGATTCTTGTGGGACATTGTTGCGTAGAGATGTGTATGAAATGTTAAGACGATGTGACGTGGTATCGCGTTGGCGAGATGACGATGTTGCCCCTCACCAGCGTTATCGCCGGTTTGGGTTGATAAAGTAGACGTTGCTCAGGACTTCGCTGAGATTGGTCTGTTGCATTTGTTGAAGGTCCTCAATGTCATCTTTGAGGTGTGCCTGTCCTCCCGGGGTTATCTCTGGGTTGGTACGGAGTATCTCGTTGTGAGCACCGAGATTGAAACTGGTTGCATTTGAAACAAGCATTTCTGGGGTTATCACCTAAACTGCATTTCTTGGGGTTATCACCAAGGTTGCTGGCTATTCCCATGGTTGGGACTGAGACTGGATACCTCGGGGTTATCTCCAAGATTAATCTGTCTTCTCCGGTGTGTGTTCCGGTATTGGATTTGCACGCCTCGGGGTTATATCCGAGGTTGGAATTGTTACTCCCAGAGTGCATTCTGGGGTTGATGTTGAACTTCTGGTAGTATCCGGAATGGATATGGATTGTCTTTCAGGGTTCCCTCTTAAAAGATTAATCTGTCCTCTCACAATGTTAGTGACAGCAGTATAGAAAATTAAAGTCTTTCTCACATACTTTAAAGTCTTTCTCTTCATCTTTGCACACACCCTTCTTCACGTTGAGAGTCGTGTTGGGTGCGTTTGCCTGGACTTCAGTCCGTGGTTTTATTTTAGTTTATATATACATATATATATATATATATATATATATTATATATATATATATATATATATTTATATATGGACTAACATTATCGAGTTATGCCTCGATTGACCCTAGACTTCGGTCTGGAGCGTTTATTTGCTTATATATATATATATATGAACTGTGTGTCGAAATTTGTTTGATGAGTCTAGACTTCGGTCTGAAGCGTTTACTGCTTTAATATATATATATATTTATATATATATATATATATATATATATATATATTAACTGTGTGTCGGACTATATTCGATGAGCCTGGATTTTACATCCGGTGCGTTTATTCGCTTATATATATATATATACACACACACACACACACTTATATATATACTTATATATATGAACTGTTGTCGAACTCTGTTCGATGAGCCTGGATTTTACATCCAGTGCGTTTATTGCTTATATATATATATATATATATATATATATATATATATATATATATATATATATATATATATATATATATATATATATTGTCGCACCAGGAGTTTACTTCGTGGCAGTTGATTGCTTTGTTCAGCTTTATTTACATTTTATCCCGCCTGGAGTTTCCTCCGTGGCAGTTGATAGCTTTTACAGATTTATTTACATTTCTGATCCCCCATGGAGGTGCTTCGTGGTTGGTGATCATGTCTGTATATATATATATATATATATATATATATATATATATATATATATACCTGTTTACTGCTTTCATAGAAATTGCGGTATTATGTGCGCCTAGGAATCATGTGATCACAGATTCAACCTATTGGATCTAGATTTGGTTCCCGTGATAGACATTTTCAGCTGTATGCAGCTTGTAAATTATTATGCGGTGTCTGAATTTCCTCAGATGGTTTTCATACCCACGAGGAAGTCGGTATTATTTTGTACATTATTTTCTTATAGATGCTTCGCATCTCGAAAATAAAATCAATCAAGCCGGATACTGAATAAAATGGAAGTATCAAAAGGTCTCAATTACTATTGAGCATCAGGGTTTGAAAAACCTCTTTTATAAAACATCACTGCCATATTTTGCTAAAAACTAAATTTTTAAATAAATTCAAACCCTGTGTATATAGGTGCGAACGAGGCCTCACACTACTTCCAAATAAGAGCACATTGACCCACACATACACACAGACATTTAGATAATAGTTTCTTGAAAAGAGGCGGTCACCGTGGTAACACGGATGTCGGGGGGTGCCTAACACCTTCCCTCCGCATAACCAAGTCCCCGTACCCTAATGAATCTCGGTTTCACCGACCCGTTTAGCAGTGTCACATCACTGAATCAATGTAAAAACCATTTCTCGGCTGTGTTGGTACAACCATTTAAAAAATCTACTGGCAACTCTTAACAGTCCAACGTCGACATTATACATGTCAGACCTTTTTTACTTGTTGTTTCAAACAAATCTCACCTAAAATGAGAACACCAAAGAACAAGTAACGGAAAAAGACAATTAAAAAATCCCGACGTCGATAGGTGGCGACTCTGCTGGAGATACCAGTAAGAGGACATAAGCTGCTATTATAATTTTTTCAAAACTGTTATCTGCTTGTGTGTGGATGTTGCATTTATATTTAATGTGAATGTGTACGAATGAATTTCCTTATTGCACTTAGTGCTTCGCACCATATCTGCTTGTGATATTAGTGCTTTGCACATGTCATCATTTTCATACAGTGAGACGCGATGTATGTGAATGTATGTTGTGTGGTCCCTCCACCAGGAGGCTATCCCATCGGTGTTTGATTATTAGACTCGTGGGAAGACTGATTCCCTAAGGCTCAGGAAAGGCACCACCCAAATTAATTTCCCGTTAAGTAAATTGCAATGATTTGGGAACCTTCATGCTAAAAAGCCGCGAGAGTAACCTAAGATAGGTCAGCCTTTGATAAACCCAAAACAGAGGAAAGTCTCTTCATACTCTCTCATTTCAATTACTTCTAAACACAATTACTTGTAATTTCATTCCAAATTTATCTCCATGTAATGAGAAATATGAAGAAATCTGTACACATACATATTTTAATTAACATGCTACAAACAACTGACATCCATTTTGCAGGATAAAATTCCTAAAATGGACATATCACATAGCATGTTATTATACACATTCCCTAAAGACTAAACTATGCAAGTCTTTCGCAGGGAACCAATCAGACCTACTACCTGGTCAAAATCCAAAAAGGCTACATGCCTACAATCAATCATGTCTTCAAACGCGCGGCATTTATCTTCGCCTTCAAACTCTGAGTCCGCACAACCTCCTGTAAAGGTGTCAGCCAATGTAATGGCTATGTTATTTCCCAAGCCGGTACTGGTGAAGGAGAAAGAAATCTTTGTTCCAAATCCCGTATTGGAAGAGGAAGAACGAAGAATCAACCAAAATGTCATCCGAATGATGTCAGGCATACGCATCATCGTTTATGATGAACATACCAATAGATACACCCTAGACGATGATTGCCTAGACGTAATGGCCATCATTCGGGACATGGAGGATGAAGACAATCCCTCCATCACTATAGTCCGCCCGGACTTTACCCTTGCCAATTGGGACAACACTCCTTGCATTGGTCGTCAAGGGTAAAGCGGGCATAAACTCTTTCTGCCCTGTAGATATAATAACTGCTTACTTTTCTGTACAATATTAGCAATTTATTTTGTCAGTATATGCTAACACTGTTTATGATCAAAATGTTTCATATATACTAAGTGAAAGTATATTTTGTTTCAGGACCATGAATTTAGATGTGCCTGTACTTGCTGATACGGTGCCTCTTCTCCACAAGGATTGTACCTTTGATATAGAGATGAATTCAGCCTTGATGGCGATACATGATGACATTGAGGTGCCTCCAGAAATTCAAGAATGGGTCAAAGACAAATCTAAACCCAACCTTGATCAAACCACTTCTTTCAATCTCGGAACCTTAGAAAGCCCTAAGTTAATCCAGATTGGTTCAGACCTTACCCCAAACCAATGGATTGACATGGTTACGCTATTAACTCAATTCCAGGATGTGTTTGTATGGTCTCATGAAGACATGGTGGGTTTGTCCACTGACATTGTCCTTCATCGCCTTCCCATTAAAGAGGGATTTAATCCAGTCAGGCAAAATCTCAGGCGATTGAAACCTGAGTGAAGTTTAAAGGTAAAAGAAAAAATTGTGAAACAATTTCAAGCTGGCATCATCACGGTGTCCACATATCCTGAGTGGATATCCAACATTGTTCCCGTGCCTAAACCCGGAGGGAAGGTGCGAGTTTGCGTGGATTACTGGGACTTGAACAAAGCTTGCTTAAAAGATAACTTTCCCGTGCCATTTATCCACATTCTTATTGATAATACTGAGCAATATGACATGTACTCCTTTGATGATTGCTTTCCTGGGTACCATCAATTCATGGTTGCTAAGGAAGATCGTGAGAAAACTGCTTTCATCACGCCTTGGGGAACCTTTTGCTATAGACGGTTGTCATTCGGCCTCATCAATGCCGGAGCCACCTATCAGCGAACTATGAAGGCTCTCTTCCACGACTTAATGCACAAAGAGATAGAGATCTGTGTGGATGATATTATTGTCAAATCCCGGAAGGAGGATGACCATCTAGACCATCTCATAAAATTGTTCAACAGGTTGCGTAAGTACAACTTGAAGTTGAATCCAGCTAAATGCGCCTTTGGCGTTAAATCAGACAAGTTACTAGGATTTCTAGTCAGCCACAAAGGGATTGAGCTGGATCCTACAAAATCCAGGCCATCACTGAAATTCCCATTCCTCAGATAGAAAAGGAAATACGAGGATTTTTGGGAAGAATCAACTTCATTAGCAGGTTTATCTCTCAACTCACAGCAACCTGTGAGCCAATCTTCAAGCTATTAAGGAAGAACTCCTCCATGAAATGGAATGATGAGTGCCAAAATGACTTCCTCACAATTAAGAAACAACTAATCAGAGCTCCCCTGTTCATGTACCTGTCCATAAGTGACAATGCCATGGGCTGCATGCTGGGACAAAATGACGATAGAGGCCAAGAACGAGCTATCTATTACCTCAGCAAAAGGATCAGCAGCACTGAACACAAGTACACTCTGATCAAAAAGACGTGTTGTGCTTTAGCATGGGCTTCCATGATGTTACAACATTACCTCCATGGTCACACAACCCATCTCATATCCCGCGTGGATCCTCTCAAGTACGTGTTCAATAAACCCATATTAAATTGTCGACTGTCCAGATGGCAGTTGATCCTACAATAATTTAACATCGTATATGTTACTTAAAAGTCCATCAAAGGTAAAGGAATTGCAGATCAACTGGCCGCCGCACCTTCAGGGGATTTCAAACCCTTGGAAACATATTTCCCCAGTAAAGGAGTAATGACAGTTCAGCAACACCATCAGTACGATACGCGCCAACCATGGAAGATATATTTTGATGGAGCTGTTAATATGGAAGGTTCTGGAGCTGGAGCAGTTCTAGTATCTGGTACGGGATAGCAGTATCCTTACGCCGTCAAATTGCAGTTTGTCAGCAACAACAACACAACTGAGTATGAAGGCTTTTTCATGGGGCTAAAACTTGCCCGTTCAATGGGCATCAGGCGGTTAACTGTCTTTGGAGATTTAGAGTTGGTAATCAGATAATCCACCGAAATCTATCAAACCAAGGAACTACATTTGCTGCCTTACCATCGGCAAGTTTTACAGATGGTTGTGGAATTCGAAGAAATTTCCTTTCTACACGTTCCTCGTAATAGGAATGACTTTGTGGATGCATTAACAACTTTGGCCTCTTTGATTCACATATCAGATAAGGGACACTTGCCAAACGTCACAATTTCCCTGCACAAGGCCCCAACCTATAGGAATTACGTTGGAGAAGTATCGGATGAACTACCTCCCATCCAGCATCCTTGGTATCAGCATATCAAGGAGTATCTACGAGATGGATCTACACCTGCTGAGGTGAGCCCGACTGAAAAAAGGCAGATCCATCGAATTGCTATGAAATTCTACCTGAGTGGAGATACGCTCTACAAAAGAGATGCAGGACTAGGTCTCCTCAGATGTTTAGACAAAGATCAAACCCAAAGGCTTATGGATGAAATCCATGGTGGAGTCTGTGGCCCCCACATGAGTGGCCCCCTCCTTGTCAATAAAGTCCTCAGGACAGGACATTATTGGCTATCTCTCAAAGCTGATTGCAATGACCACGTCAGGAGATGTTATCAGTGCTAGATTCATGGGAATGCTATACACGCCCCTCTAAGGGAACTCCACAACATGAGTTCACCTTGGCCCTTCTCAATGTGGGGAATGGACGTTATTAGGCCTATTGAGCCTAAAGCCAGTAATGAACATCGATTTATCTTCACCATGATCGACTACTTCACCAAGTGGGTAGAGGCAGCCTCCTTCCCCAGGGTTACCAAAGAAGTCATCATTTCTTTCATCAGAAATAATGTCGTTTGTCGATATGGACACCCAGAGGTGATTGTGTCAGAAAATGCTAAGAACCTCAACAACAAAATGATGGAGGAATAATGTAGTAAATTCCACATCAAACATCATAACTCTGTCATCTATCGTTCAAAGATGAATGGTGCTGTTGAAGCGGCTAACAAAAACATCAAGAAGATTATGCAAAAGATGTCCGTCAACCACAAAGAATGGCCTGATTTATTGCCTCTTACTCTGTTAGCGTACAAAACATCAATGCGCACTTCCACTGGGGCAACCCCCTACGCATTAACCTATGGGATGGAAGCAGTGCTCCCCATAGAAGTTGAAATGGAATCCCTCAGAGTGTTGATAGACGCTCAGCTGGATGAAGACCAATGGGTACAAGACCACGGCTATCTTTCATGGTCAATTATATCAGCAAAGGATCACCAGATCCTACAACAAAAAAGTTCAGCTACGGTAATTTAAACAATATGACTTAGTTTTGAAGAAGATCATTTGAAACCAAGATCAATCTAAGGGAAATTTGGTACTAACTGGGAAGGCCTGTTTGTTGTCAAGGAAGTATTGACAGGAGGCGCTCTCAGATTGCAAGAAATGGACGGCGATGAATTTCCACAACTCATCAACTCATACGCCGTGAAAAGGTACTATGTCTAAAGTAACCAGCAAACACCCTGGTATTGGACCACCAGATCACCAGTCATTCCGGTTCTTTAACCCTTTACCACATACAACTCTTCCACACTTTTCCCCTCAGGGAAACATACTTTTAAGTCAGCAGCCTGGCTTTTCTGCGTTCCTACGACTTAGCTCATCCCACTACCGATTGAACCTCTCGCATTTTCAGTTTGGCTACCCATACATGGGATCAAACTTCTCATACCTGCAGTTTATCCTAAACTTAGGATTAAACTTTCTCCTCCCCGCAGTCTGACCTGCACATGGGATCACGCTTTTCCACTCACCCTGAGGGGCGAACTACGTCGACCTGATCTCCTCTTCAATAGGAGTATGTAGGCAAGCATTTCATATGGCCAGGTCGCAACAAAACAAAAACAACAAAAACATTTCTACCCTTTTATCCTTACAAAAACAAAAACAACAAAAACATTCCTACACCATTTTTTCCATATACAGCGTTGAACCTCTTACACCAGGTTCGAACTACATAGACCTGATCTCTTTTTCAATAGTAGTAAGTAGGCAGCCATTTATGGTGCAGTCTTACCCCCTTCCAAAACACAAACCCTTGTCAGTTGGTACTAGGATCAAACATCTATCTACTACATTTCATTGGCTTCAGACCAAAGGGATGGAATTTCCTGAACTCCTCCCAAATATGAGATTCGGCGACCATCTAAGCTGCGGTCATACCTTGGAGAGCAACAACAATCCATAAGAGATGGAATTAACTAGGCTTCTCCTAAATAGAAGTACTGGCGACCATCTGTGGTGTGGTCAATCTCAGAGAGGAAAGCGACACTCTTCTCCACATTTCCATGCAGAAACCAGTCCCAAGACACCAAAGATGGTAGAGATATATACAGATCAATGATCCATTCTAAACTATCTAGAGACAACTCAATGTCCATCCACCCAGGAGGAACTCAGAATACATCAGGATCACAAGCCCTGAAGCAGCAGACAAAATATCAAGCAAGTAGCAAAGCATATCTAAAAGGGAAGTGATCAAAAATATATTTCCCTGCCATATATATAATGTTGTTTGATATATACAATGTAAACTGTACATGACAAAATGGCTAAGCTAGTCTGTGCAGGAAAATGCAAGCTCATCTATAAGTCAGGGTATATGCGATCTAACAAGCCCAACATGACATCCCTCTCAGAAGAAGGAGGTGAAGCTGTGGTCTCCTGTACGAGAATATCCACACGACCCAATAGATCTGCAGCCATTTGCATGGTGACCATATGCTCATCGATGTAAGCGCTCATCTCTGCGATCATGCCAGTGGTAAAGGACATCACTGCATTACTATCTATGGCGGCTACATCCCGAGCAGATATGGAACTATCCCGCTCAACTATCACTACATCTCTGGCTGATCTAGCCTCATCTCTCTCAACAACAGCGGCATCTCTGCGATCTAATGCCTCTTCTCTCTCCAATAGAGCTGCATCTCTCCCATCAAGGGCATTCAACATCAAAGATCGATCCTGATCTCTCTCGAAGATCAACAAATGAAGATTATGCTCAAGAAACTGTGTTGAATGCTATATAACAACAGTGCTAGTACTGGGAGAATCTAGAGGAAATGCTGGCAACCCAGCAACGGGTTCCTCCTCGATGTGGGAATATTGTCCTCCACGGGCTCTACATCATCTGACTCACTATCCGGTACTGTGGATACTACCGCAGCCGATAAAATCTCTGTCTCCATCCGTGCGGAATACTCTACAGAATAACCTGGACGATTGATAGAAAAATTAGCTATCTCACACTGATCCCAACATGCATACACACGGGATCGGTCCTCTGCTGAAAGATAGAGAAAAGCTGAACGTTGACCTACCGCCCCCTCGAAAGGATGAAAGTCCTAAAATTGGTCAAACTGCGACATCACGGCCAGTGGGTGATATGTAGTCACGCCCCTCAAACCAGCCAGAGGGAGGTAATCCATGCCTGGAGAATGAGTAATAAAGGTGTATGGTGAGTTGAGCTCCGAGCACGGCAATATGACAAATGGATCTCAGATGTCCGCCAAAAATGTGGACCAAGACATAGCATCTATACACTCCGATGGCTGAAAGAAGTACGACATGGCTATATCATGTGTGAACCAATACCCATGATGTCTAAGAGTGCCAATCGGTCTCAAGTGGGACATAAACCACACATATAACATGACCAAACTGCCCGTGAACACTCCCGTCGGATAAGTGCAGCAATAGGTGGCTGACTGCAGGGACTCTGCTATAATCATCAGTATAATAGTACGACCCTCCCTAAGAACTCTTATCGCCATAATGACTCTGATGTATATCTCATCCATGTACCATGGCATATAGACATATGACAGTATGCATAACAGCAGTACATCAACCCTGGCTAGACACCAATGGTCCTCCGGTGTGGTGAAATCCCTGGAATATCGTGAATAACTATCCTCAGAGCCAAATCTGTCAAACATAAAATGCTGGGATATAACGTGGCTTGATGTAAGCTCGTCCTGCACCACTTTGCGCCTCAATCCATTGAGGGTCATGAACTGTCGACTTATGTCCCCCAAAACCATATGCACGCAAGGTCTGTCCAGTGGCAGCATCGTCAATCGTGAATACTCCTCCAGAGTAGGAGTCAACTCATGGATCCCAAATCAGAAAACCTGCCTATCCGATACCCAATGCTCTAGCATGCCATCCACAAATCCTGTGGGAACCAAAAACATCAATAAGGTCATGGTATGCTACAACAAATGATCTACAGTCACCTTGTCTGATGGTGACATGCTATCATACCACGATCGCATACTCGATGCTACCAATGATGGTGGGGTATGATCAATACGGCTAACTGTCGAAGAAGACATCTATATGGGCCGTGCCATACGACCATCCAGGCGTGAATGCTGAATATCTCTGGACATACATACATATGCATAACATGATACATGCATAGCAGATAATAGATGGCAATATGATATAGGGAATGAAAAACTATGCATACATTCCTAAATATATCAATATTTAAAACATCATCTCTGTTCAGCTACAAATACAGGGAAATAGGGCACAGATGCCCTACTACTAATAGATGCCTATCAAAAGATATAGCGAGAATGGGGCACAACCACCCAATATCTAACAGAGGCCTATCAAAAGATATAACGAGAATACACATCAGAAGAAAACAATGGTGTCAATCTCTATATCATCAATCCTGTCCACCTGATGTAACTCCTCTTGAGTCACTGGATCTCTATCAACAGGGATGTCAGGCCTATATAGAGGAGGATCTGCACCGGCAAAACTGAATGGGTCATCTGAGGGGCCAGCGCATGAGCTGGAAGGATCAAACGAAGCTGCCTCTGCCAGATCTCTGCCCAAATGCCGGATAAATATGTGTGCCTGGTCCAACTGCCGGGTCAAACTATCAATCTGTTTTATATGAGTTGGATCTCGGACATAAGCTATCTAATCCGTCATTATCACTGATCATGGAACCATATCCCCCATGAACTGAGTGGCGTGGGACTGAGCTCTGATAGTACGAGGGAACCACTAACGCTGGAACGTCTCCTGAGTGCAAGGACCCTCTGATAATGTAAAGCCGTCAAACCAAAATAATGGGATATTAGTGACGGGTGACTGAGATACAGGTCAATGACGCCTGACAGGAGGCAAGATCGCATACGAATCTCCCTTGTGGTGCTCCTAATAGCACGCTCTCCTAAATAGAACTCCCAGCCTCCATCTGTGAAGAGAGGAACTCTCCTGGTGGAAATCACGTACTCGACTCCAGTCGGGTATCCATCCTCAAAACCGATGGTCAAGTGTTCCCCTGAATAGGGAATCCATGTGATGGTATCAGCTGTCAACAACTCCAGCTGCATACGGCAGTGAGTGAAACCCTTAGCTATAGGGACCTCCGGCAAAATGGAATGAGGTCATCATCATTCTCATGGATAGGTATCTAAACCTAATGCACTCACAGGATGCATGTGACAACCCCAAAATAGGTCCATTCCACCCAACCCATTCTGAGTTGTCAAATACATGGTACAGAAACAACTACAACTTTTACAACCCATAAGCTGTGAGTTTGAATACAAACATTGTCATCTAGGCAATATTCACATGCAAATAAATCCCCATCATAATTATTGATACATAATTTTACAAAAAATGGTGAGGACTACTAAACAACTCTCTCTAGAACCTTCATTCCATACCCCGACTAGTACTCGCTACATTCTCGCCTCCTGAGAAGAAAAATGGAACAACAAGGAAAAGGGTGAGTTCAACTAGCCCAGTAAAGAATATTATGACTAAGATAATGTACAACAAATTATCCTTAGTCTTCAACAGGGAAAAATCTGATAGAATACAATAGACAACAAGTTTTAGATCAACAACTGCAGCGGAAACAACAATTCATTAGAAGAGTTAAGTAGAGAATAAAATCTACTAACATCTATGAATTTAAAAGTCCATCATCAATATTTTATCCCTGTAATATCAATCAATATATATCTCAAATCAAATCAAATATTCATCTTTGCACTACAGGCCAAAGATATTCATCAGTCGGTCATGTTCATCTAAACACCTGTTCATCTTTGCACTACGGGCCAAAGATATTCATCAATTGTTCATGTTCATCTCAACACCTGTACATCTTTGCATTACAAGCCAAAGATATTCATAATAAAATCAACCATCTTTGCACTACAGGCCAAAGATATTCAGTAACACCATCATTTAGGACTGAGGATGATGAAAAATATTTTAAAGGAAACGAATCCAGTGAAACAAAATAACAAGTATTAAAGATTCGTACTTTAAACAATCTGAGTTCAAAAATACTTCATAAATAATCATACTGAAGTAAAATTCAAGAATGATCAAAACATAGATCCAATCAAAGCTAGTATCCAGAATAGATATTTTGGACAAAAAGAAGAAATTTCATTTTTTTGTGAATAGTGTCGTATTCGTGAATAGTGCCGCATACGTGAATAGTGCCGTATACGTGAATAGTAACTCCGACACCAAAAGATAGTAATTTCACAAAAAAAACATCTTCACGCTTCGTGAATAGTACTCGTGAATAGTAACTCATGAATAGTAACTCGTGAATAGTAACTCATGAATAGTAACTCCGAAATGAAAAAGTTCCAAATTTGATAAAAAGTTCCAACCAACATTTCAGCATAATGATATTGAAGAAATAATATCATTTGAGAAGAAAATAACATCCTTTACCTCGAAAAACAGTACTTCTGGTTGAAACACCGGATATAAGCTATGACTTGAACTTGCACCGTATAGCAATACTCAAAGTATACTCAAAATACTCACAAGAATACGCTCGATAATATAGAGAGAGAAAACTTCAGTTTCTGGTGTGATTTTCAATTCTAACCTAAGCACCTATTTATAGGAAATTGCTTAGAACACCAAAGCAGAAAATTTAATATAATATTAATATATATTAAAATTTTCATACGCCCAACTAGACTTCTGATTTCAGCAACAAAACATATGATTCATGAGGCTTGCAAATGTAAAAAACGTTTTTATTATTAAAAATATTTTAAACTTCCAAAAATCAATTATTTCGGAGCTTCGAAACTTCAATAATTCATAATAAATAGCCCTTTTTGTCAGAAAATTCGAATCTCGCGAGTTTTTATAGAAAATTCAATTCTTTACAACTTTGCATAAGGAAGTTTTTCCAAATTCCAAACAAAAATTGACCGAAATTCATAAACGGACGATTTTACAGACTATAATCAAATTTCAGTCAATAATTGTGTCCACCAACACACAAAATATGTGTTAAACATTTAATGCCACAAAAATACTCTTCCTCCTCATATACTCATATATCCCACATTCATTATAAAAATATCACCGTTAATATATTATTAAAATAATATATTTAAATGAATTATTTTATCAGAAAAAGATAAAATATTAATTTTCAACAATTGTCACATTAAAAATTTTCTCCATCTATATTCACATAAAATCAATATTTTCCTCATCATATAAATCAATAATTAATTATTCACAAATAATATTACAGAATCACAATATTGACAACCAGGCAGTTCCCAGGAAAGAGGGGGCTTTCCAATAAGAATTTCTCCTTACTGGCGCGCAATTAGGTGACCAAACCTCTCCTTAGACAGAACTTTCTAGACATTGCCAATAATGTTATCTAATAATATTATTCAGATAATATGAATTATTGCTTCGATAATGAAAAATACTGTGTAGTGACAATTATTGAAACAACAGTAATATAAAATATCAATGCAGCAATTATTGAATCAATAACATAAAATACTGAACAGTAATTACTGTAACAATTATTGGGTAGTGCCTTCTTACGTAAGAATCAATAATTGGTGCAATACCGTGTGCTACTGTGCAACAACGCGTATTACTGTGTTTTAACCACCGGGTATTCCAACAGTATTAACGGTAACAACTACGCCGTTATTTATAAACAACTTATATTTGTCGTTTTCTTCATCCAATCGCTTTCCGTTATGGGCCCCATAAAAGACTGCGCCGTCGTACGAATATTCCCCGACAGCAAGAATATTCCACGACCAAACGAATATTCCCCGACAATAATGAATATTTTATAACCACCTGTTTATTCGAAATATTTACGCATTTTACCCATAACTTTCCACATTAATCAAATCAACCCTTACTATTTGAAAATAATAAATAAAGGAAATTCCTTTTTATTTAAAAAATTTTCGGGGTCTTACAACCTCCCCTCCTTATGAAATTTCGTCCTCGAAATTGACGTACGTAACTGGTGTTTCGAAAAAGTAAAGATACCTCGCTTTCATTTCCGTTTCCAACTCCAATGTCACTTCCTGTATAGCATGATTCCTCCACAAAACTTTAATCTTGTGGTATAACCTCGGTACATAGGACATATTCTTTCCTATCCAAGATCTTGACAGGTACCTCTTCGTACGTTAAGTCTTCGGCTATCTCATCCGGTTCTAACTCAATGACATGGTTCGAGTCGTCCACATCGGTACATAAAAAAAACGTTATAAACACGCGACATACTTGGCGGTAAAACGAGTCTATAGGCCACAGTTCCTATTCGATCGAGAATTTCAAATGGATTAATAAATCGAAGGTTTGAGCTTTGCTCACATCGCCAATTCTCGCTTTTGAAATAACAACTTCTTGTACCTCATTCTTCATATTCATCAGCTCAAGTGTGTAGCTTGAACAACTTTAACTTTATCGATTAAAGTCGATTATACTCGTATATCATCACGTGGATACCTAGAATTTTCATCTCCATCTCTATTATTTATAATTATACGAAATTAGTCTTTGACAATATCGTACTCGTACTTGTATACGATCTTCTACTCAACACGTCAGCTACAACGTTCACTTTTTCAGGATGACATGGTCAGAACATGTGCTGAAATGAGTCACCTCTTGAGTTCTTCGAAGCTCTTTCCACATTTCTTGCTCCATTCGAATTTCGTATCTCTACGAGTCAGCTGCGAGAATATCCTTCAACGAATCTCCAATAATAACCAACTAAGCCTAGAAAGCTACGTATTTCGATTACCGACTTAGGTTGTTCTCAACTATGACTCATATCCCAACCTTGGATAACACGTTACAATAACACCTATCAGTTTACTATCGCACGAATATTATCCCCTACGGAGAGTCTGGCTTCTGTGTATTCCACAAAGAAAGTCACCAGATAAAGGCTCGGGTATCAACTTCTACAGTTGGGTTGTTAACTCCTGAAGTTCAATAGGAACCATTCGATATGAGATTTTAGAAATGGGTTTTGTACCGGATTCAAAGTTGATACAAAATTTAATATCACGCTCTGGGAGTAAGCCAAGAAATTCTTCAAGAAATACATCAGGAAATTTACTAACAACAGAAATATCATTCAAATCTGACGTATTTTTGTTCAAGTCCATAACATGACTAAGAAAGCTTGACATTCGTTTTTCAATAAACAAATGACTTTATAATTTAATATAAAAGAGTTTGACTTCAATGGTTTGGTTGCTTGAGTTCGAATATCAGGTTGCTTAGGAATATAAAAACTAACAACCTTACGAAAGCAATCAATTTTGGCATGATGAGTAGTTAACCTTAAAATCACATCAAAACAAATATCTCTATAGAAATAAGGTTAACAAGTAATATGATAGTGCCAACTTGAATCAAGCAAGAGAGATAAAAGAATGGGTAGAACCGGTACCTAGTAAGGTATAAACTTCGCAAGAATTATAATTAACTAACCCGTGCTAACTTCGTTCGAGTTCCTCGCATTTTGACCGGTCACGACAAACGCTCTTCCAGGAACCGTTGACTTTGACTTTTCTGGGACAGCCTTTTGAATCACCATCCCTGCTGGAATTGGTTTCGCTACCGTACACTCTCGAGCGATATGTCCTTCCTTTCCACAATTATAGCATACCTTAAACTGTTGTGGGCAGTTTGGGCTGATATGTCCCTCTTTCCCGCATTTGTAACATACGACCGGTGGTCTTTCTCCTTCCTTGGAACCAGTTGCTGCTGGCACCGTCGTCTTCACATGGTCGTTGTTAAATCTCCTCTTTTTAAAATCTCCTCCCGACTCGCTTCTTCTATTTTCATGGCCACGATTACCACCAGAGTGGTTACCGCCTTTGTCCATATTCTTCTTTCTCCGCTGGTTATCATTATTCTGATGACTGCTATCTTCGGTATGATCCTGGTTATGGTCCCTCGGTTGAACGTACTCGTTATCTCGCTCTAACAACTGAGCCCTGTTTACAACATCTGAATAGAGAGAAAATTTATGAGAAATGAGATACTGACGTATGCCGGGTTTCAAACCTCTCAGAAACATTCGCGTCATGCGTTCCTCATTCTCCACCAAATGAGGTGCAAACCTGGATAACTCCGCGAACTTCGCCTCGTACTGGGACACCGTCATGTTATTCTGCTCTAGTCTAATAAACTCCACTTCCTTCATATGGCGAATACTTTCAGGAAAGTATTTTTCGTTAAAAAGTTTCTGAAACGTCTCCCATGACATGCTGAGTGCAGTTAGATGTGTACGCTTCACAGACTCCCACCAGTAGTCTGACTCGCCACGGAACATAAAGGTGGCGAATGGAACCTTCTGTTCCTCCGTGCATCCCAAGACATCGAATATCTTGGTAATTTGTTTGACCCACGTTTCCGCCATGATCGGATCCGGCTTTCCCCAGAATTCTGGTGGTCCCAACTCTTTGAACTGCTTGGCTGTGACAAGCCGAGCGTTGCTATCATTTCCACCCGTATTCTGTACACGAGTCTCCCTCGTCTGGTTTTGCATGAACTGCAAAAAGCTCCTAAACATCCCGTCATTTATCGTCTGCTCAGTGGCATTGTTCACAGGAGGAACATTGCCAGCCTGTTGCACGTTCTCCTCGTTGGTAAGTACAGGCATCTCCACGGTCTCATTTACTCCACTGTTAACATTCTCAGTCGACATCCTCAAATACTGTCATAAAACAAGGGTTAATTAAACAAATTAACAAATCACATAATACCCCTATATTATGACCGACCAACAAATAAGCTTAGGTAGGACACACTAGCGAAGGATTTACTCGTCTCTCCCCTCCTAGTTCTATTCCCCGATCTCCGCCAGAGATCATATCCCTAAGCTCTGATACCAACTGTGACAACCCCAAAATAGGTCCATTCCACCCAACCCATTCTGAGTTGTCAAATACATGGTACAGAAACAACTACAACTTTTACAACCCATAAGCTGTGAGTTTGAATACAAACATTGTCATCTAGGCAATATTCACATGCAAATAAATCCCCATCATAATTATTGATACATAATTTTACAAAAAATGGTGAGGACTACTAAACAACTCTCTCTAGAACCTTCATTCCATACCCCGACTAGTACTCGCTACATTCTCGCCTCCTGAGAAGAAAAATGGAACAACAAGGAAAAGGGTGAGCTCAACTAGCCCAGTAAAGAATATTATGACTAAGATAATGTACAACAAATTATCCTTAGTCTTCAACAGGGAAAAATCTGATAGAATACAATAGACAACAAGTTTTAGATCAACAACTGCAGCGGAAACAACAATTCATTAGAAGAGTTAAGTAGAGAATAAAATCTACTAACATCTATGAATTTAAAAGTCCATCATCAATATTTTATCCCTGTAATATCAATCAATATATATCTCAAATCAAATCAAATATTCATCTTTGCACTACAGGCCAAAGATATTCATCAGTCGGTCATGTTCATCTAAACACCTGTTCATCTTTGCACTACGGGCCAAAGATATTCATCAATTGTTCATGTTCATCTCAACACCTGTACATCTTTGCATTACAAGCCAAAGATATTCATAATAAAATCAACCATCTTTGCACTACAGGCCAAAGATATTCAGTAACACCATCATTTAGGACTGAGGATGATGAAAAATATTTTAAAGGAAACGAATCCAGTGAAACAAAATAACAAGTATTAAAGATTCGTACTTTAAACAATCTGAGTTCAAAAATACTTCATAAATAATCATACTGAAGTAAAATTCAAGAATGATCAAAACATAGATCCAATCAAAGCTAGTATCCAGAATAGATATTTTGGACAAAAAGAAGAAATTTCATTTTTTTGTGAATAGTGTCGTATTCGTGAATAGTGCCGCATACGTGAATAGTGCCGTATACGTGAATAGTAACTCCGACACCAAAAGATAGTAATTTCACAAAAAAAAACATCTTCACGCTTCGTGAATAGTACTCGTGAATAGTAACTCATGAATAGTAACTCGTGAATAGTAACTCATGAATAGTAACTCCGAAATGAAAAAGTTCCAAATTTGATAAAAAGTTCCAACCAACATTTCAGCATAATGATATTGAAGAAATAATATCATTTGAGAAGAAAATAACATCCTTTACCTCGAAAAACAGTACTTCTGGTTGAAACACCGGATATAAGCTATGACTTGAACTTGCACCGTATAGCAATACTCAAAGTATACTCAAATACTCACAAGAATACGCTCGATAATATAGAGAGAGAAAACTTCAGTTTCTGGTGTGATTTTCAATTCTAACCTAAGCACCTATTTATAGGAAATTGCTTAGAACACCAAAGCAGAAAATTTAATATAATATTAATATATATTAAAATTTTCATACGCCCAACTAGACTTCTGATTTCAGCAACAAAACATATGATTCATGAGGCTTGCAAATGTAAAAAACGTTTTTATTATTAAAAATATTTTAAACTTCCAAAAATCAATTATTTCGGAGCTTCGAAACTTCAATAATTCATAATAAATAGCCCTTTTTGTCAGAAAATTCGAATCTCGCGAGTTTTTATAGAAAATTCAATTCTTTACAACTTTGCAGAAGGAAGTTTTTCCAAATTCCAAACAAAAATTGACCGAAATTCATAAACGGACGATTTTACAGACTATAATCAAATTTCAGTCAATAATTGTGTCCACCAACACACAAAATATGTGTTAAACATTTAATGCCACAAAAATACTCTTCCTCCTCATATACTCATATATCCCACATTCATTATAAAAATATCACCGTTAATATATTATTAAAATAATATATTTAAATGAATTATTTTATCAGAAAAAGATAAAATATTAATTTTCAACAATTGTCACATTAAAAATTTTCTCCATCTATATTCACATAAAATCAATATTTTCCTCATCATATAAATCAATAATTAATTATTCACAAATAATATTACAGAATCACAATATTGACAACCAGGCAGTTCCCAGGAAAGAGGGGGCTTTCCAATAAGAATTTCTCCTTACTGGCGCGCAATTAGGTGACCAAACCTCTCCTTAGACAGAACTTTCTAGACATTGCCAATAATGTTATCTAATAATATTATTCAGATAATATGAATCATTGCTTCGATAATGAAAAATACTGTGTAGTGACAATTATTGAAATAACAGTAATATAAAATATCAATGCAGCAATTATTGAATCAATAACATAAAATACTGAACAGTAATTACTGTAACAATTATTGGGTAGTGCCTTCTTACGTAAGAATCAATAATTGGTGCAATACCGTGTGCTACTGTGCAACAACGCGTATTACTGTGTTTTAACCACCGGGTATTCCAACAGTATTAACGGTAACAACTACGCCGTTATTTATAAACAACTTATATTTGTCGTTTTCTTCATCCAATCGCTTTCCGTTATGGGCCCCATAAAAGACTGCGCCGTCGTACGAATATTCCCCGACAGCAAGAATATTCCACGACCAAACGAATATTCCCCGACAATAATGAATATTTTATAACCACCTGTTTATTCGAAATATTTGCGCATTTTACCCATAACTTTCCACATTAATCAAATCAACCCTTACTATTTGAAAAATAATAAATAAAGGAAATTCCTTTTTATTTAAAAAATTTTCGGGGTCTTACATTATTGCTATATATTGTTGGGCTAGGTGCTTATTGCTATATATTGTTGGGTTGGTTGCTTATTGCTATTGCTGTAATTATTTCCACTTGACTGGGTGCTAATTGTTAGTTGGGCTTTTATGTGGGCTGAGTTTTATTTGACCGGTGGATTTCTTCTCTCAAATTCAGTTAGAATACCCGAAATTACAATTTGGTATTCGATAATTCGGTTATTTTCAAATTTCGGTTATAGCAACAATGGTACAACTAAATGATGACCCCTATTTAATTGTACTCCTATTATATACTATAAAATCACATATATCAATAAAAAGCTAAAATAAAAATCTAGTACATGGTCTGATCTCCAATTTCCAACTCAACAAAGACTATGCTTTGCGAGCCGGCTAAAGAAATATAAACCTCTCTCATGCAAATGGCGCGTTGTATTCAAAATTCCAAAAAAATTAGCATATGCATTTTCAAATTGCATATTCAGTGCCCATTTGGCAGAGTGATGCGGTGTGGACGTGTGGTATAGTGACATAATAATACAAAAGTGTGAGGTATAATTTTTGATGTGTTTACAATAATTTAGATTCCGGTTAATGAAAAAAGTTCATATAAAATTTACCTTGTTAAATTAATCAATTGACTAATAAAATACTAACATATAAACGAAACTTTATATATATCAACATTCTATTAAATAATTAATCAACTTACCACAAAATAAACTTGGTACTAACGAGATCCCCGGTTAATGTATCAAAATTGCTTCCACCAAAAAATATATACTTTTCCAAAAAAAAAAAAGCTTCTTAACCAAAATATTTACTCGCTAAAAGTTTCCAAAAGACTCCCAACGAGCTCTCAGTAACAAGCAAACCCTATCTGACCCTAACAAAACTACATATAAAAATCATATTCTATGTATTTCTAATTAAATTTATAATCTCTCGCTCGCTAAACAGAAACTGAGGAAAAAATTGAGAACGAAGAATATCTTAATTTGTAAAACAGACCCCACTCGCTGTTCGTAAAAAAAAAACCAACTTTCTAATAAATTTACCATAAATACATCTATACCAAAAGCCAATTGACATCAGCCTAACACCAGGACTAACACCTTAAGGGGGGAAACAATATGACATAGATATTGTCATTTCTTAGCACTTACAAATAAACTCTAATCTAATCTTTCTTGGGAGATTTGGGGGTCTTTTCTCCTCCTTCAGCAGTTTTGGTTTTCTTAGGCAGCAAAACTGGGTTGATATTTGGAAGAACACCGCCACTAGCAATTGTTACTCCCTGCAAAAGCTTCCCCAATTCATCATCATTCCTCACTGCCAATAGCAAATGCCTTGGGTTAATCCTCGACTTCTTGTTGTCCCTTGCCGCATTTCCAGCCAATTCCAACACCTACCAGAAAAATAATTTACAAAAAAAGTCTATAAACAAACATTGAGAGAAACCCAGACCTCAAAATTTCCGTTTTCATTCAAATTTGTTAATTGTAAGGGAAAAAATATACCGAATACACATAAAATAAAGGGGATATACCTCGGCAGCAAGGTACTCAAGAACAGCGGCGAGATAGATCGGAGCACCAGAACCCGTACGCTGAGCATACCTACCTTTCTTCAAATACCGGCCAATTCGACTCACCGGAAACTGAAGCCCTGCCTTCACAGACTTGGTCACCGACTTCTTTCTCTCTCCTCCTTTCCTTCCTCCAGCGCCCTTGGTGAACTTTCCTAAATCAGACTCCATTGGATTAACAATTTAATAACTGAAAATATTAGACCAAATCAAAGAAACCCAGATACAATGAATGGAGAAATCGGATAATAACAAAAGTTAGCTTTTAAATTTGGTGTGAGAGTTTGAATAATCGAGATCGGATTGCTTTGTATTTATAGTGCTCGGGGTTTTGGAGATCTTCGTGATCGGATCTGACGGTTATGAGTTGCTACACGCTGGCGATCCGTGACGTATTCTCTTGTCCATTGGAATTGTACATTTGTTTGTTATGTAATTCTAAGGGCTGGAGTAATTAACACGTTGTTGATCCGATAATGTTTTTCAAACAGAAGCATTGGCGCGAGCGGGGAAATCAATTTTGGTGGCCTTTTGTCTTTTGGGTCTGGCGGGAAGAGGAAATTCGGAAATAACTTCGTAAGCTGAAAATTAAAATTAAATTAGATAAAAATGTTAAAAATTGAAAATTTTTAATATATCAATTCGCCCATAAAATAGACAAGTAATTGTCCGTGCCTGAATAGACGTAATGAAAAATTAGATTGAAATTCAAAAAATATTATATTATTTAAAGACTTTTTGCAACCTAAAATTATAGTAATAATAATTATAACTATAATAGTAATAATAATAATAATAATAATAATAATAATAATAATTACTATAGTAGTCATCACTACTCTATAAAATAGTGTGACAATAATTGTAATGAGGATTTTATTTGAATTTGGATATTGTCTACGAGACAATATTTTTATTGAAACTCACAACTTATGTTTTGTCGTATTTTACACGACAGTTAATAGTTGCATATCGGAAGTTTGTATTTGGATTATGTACCATGTATTTGACGACTCAGAATGGGTTGTGTACACATGTAATTCAGTAAATACGCACACCTAGAGGTGGGGTGAATAAGTGTTTAAGCTAAAAGTGATAAACAGTGAAAACTTTTTAAAAATTTCTGCTACAGGTTTAATTCAGACAACTACACCAAAAGTTGAACAACAGGCTTGCCTGGCCTGGTCCGGCCTGGGCCTACCAGGCTTTAGCCGTTGACCAGACTAGGTCAGGCCTTGACTTTGGGCCTTAAGGCCAGGCCTATCTCATAAAACTTTGATTTGATCAGGTCTGTAGGTCAGGCCAGGCTTGGGGCAGGCTGATTCTTCACCCTTTTTTAATGTCCATGCGGCCTGGGGCAGTGCTGGGGGCTTGGGGGCAATGGGGCTTGGCAGTTAGCAGCTTAAGGCAATCTTTTCCACTAAACTTGTTATTTTTTATTTTTTGCTCCTTTTGGTCCAAATGTCCAATCAAATCATCATCCATCATTCCATCAATTCTCATCGAAATTTCAATTTCCAAGGCTCCAAAGTTTGGACAATACTGAATACTTCACTCCATATTTCATGCTAAGATTATTAATATGTTACATTGTTACTTAATAAACTAACTATTAATATTAAATTTGAATTAACTAACTTAGTAACTTATGAATATTAAATAAACTAAGTAATACATTAATATGAAAATTTAATCACCTAACTTATTAATATTAATACACTAACTAGTATATTAATATTAAAATTTAAGCAAGTAATTTATTAATATTAAATAAACTAATTAATATATTAATTAAATGCAATTACTATTTACAATAAATCAATAATGAATAATTAAAATTTTAAACTTGATTGATTTATTAATTAAAAATAAGGTATTACAAACTTACAACTAACAAATTACAACAATGAATAAGTAATAATTTATTGAATCACTAATTTGATGAATAATTTTAAGTTTGTAACTTTAAAGTATAACTTAAACAATAATAAAAAATGAATCGATTACAAATATTTGTCTTCAAAATTTTTAAAAATGTCTTCAAATCTTCAAAAAAATATTTGTCTTTGAGTCTTCATAAAATATATCTTCAAATCTTCAAAAAAATATATCTTCAATCTTCATGGATGTACAGTTTCGGCAGTTCCTGCTCCGACTTTGAGATCTTTCGAGCTATCTTGATCGTCTATTACGTCTTGTATTCTTCTTTGGGCGGCAAGATAATCTCTATAGCAAATACATATCTCCAACGAATCTGGACTAAGTCTACTTCTTTTTTCATCTAGTATCCTACCAGATAAAGAAAAACAAGATTCCGAAGGATAATTAGTAAATCACAGGCATTGGCGGCCAAAGTAGGATATTGTCGGTTATGATTTTTCCAAAAGGCAAGTATATCAAAATTTTAAAATTCTTGACCGGTTATAAAACTTCTAAAATCAGTACTACAATATAAACCAAGTTCGTTTAATTAATTCATTTTTAGCTTTATTATATAATTTAATTGCATCACGTTTAGTAGTCATTCTACTTGTATGTATATATTTTGGTTGCAATGCGCCTTGAATGTAGTCGGTACAACGCGCATCATCAAAAAAATTGAATGGAAGCTCCTTCTCGATCACCAACTTAGCTTGCCACTCCTTTTGTAATATTTGATCGTAACTCCAACTATTACCAGAATGATCAATTTGAGATTGAGAGCTTTCATCAGTTATTTTATGCTTCTTCAAACACGACTCATAGTGACGGAGTAATGTGTTATTTCCTTTAACCCCGAAGAAGTTGTTACATGTTTTGCATTGGGCTTTTTTAACACCTTCCGCAATCCACACTTCGATGAAATGGTCCCAAACAGCCGCTGCACGTTTGGTTTGCTAGCCGGTAGGACGTGGAAAGATTGTACTCGAACCCGAAACTGTACTTTCGGGCATAATGATATTTGGATCATTTTGAATAAATGATGACACTTGTGGAATGTTGCAAGAATCCATTGTAATAATATAAATGTACTAATAAAATAAATATTATGATTTATGTGTATAATAAATTATAAATATATATAATATAAAATTAATTATAAAAATTATAACAATATACAAATTTAGAATTTGAGCTTGCAGTATGGTGTTATTGTTATATCAGAGAATAGAGAGAGAAAGATGTGAGGAGTTTTAATTTTTGTGGAGTAAATTATATGATTTTTATAGTGAAAAAAATAACCGTTAGTAAATTTATAGTTGTTACGATAATATGATTGGTACATGAAAATTTATTTAATTTTTGAAATCCAAATTCTGATGAAATTTTCATAGATGTGATGGATTGATGGATGGATGAGAAGGTGTGTCAACCTTTTTTTCCCCTTTGTTCATTGCTAAATTGTCAATATACATAGCAAATATGTGAACTTCTTCAAAACATTAATTCAAAATACTAGTCTGAGTAGAGTAGGCTAATTAACTACTGTTGATGTTTCCTTTTTCTGAGATATAATGTGTAAGACCCCAACTTTTAAGAATAAAAATGAATTTTTTATAAATATCATTTTTGAATATTATGGAATGAATTTGATATAATGTTATAATTGTGGGTAATATTTATAAATTTTGCAAAATATACAAGTTGTTATATAATATTCGATTGGTCGGGGAATATTCGTTTTAACAGGGAATATTCGTACAACGGCACAATCATTGGTGGACCCCACAACGGAATTATTGTCGGATTGAGAAAACGACAAAAATACTTTATGAAAATAACGGCGGAAGTTTTACCGTTAACTGTTGAAACACCCGGTGTTAAAAGTACAGTAATACGCGTAGTTGCACAGTAGCACACGGTATTGATTATTGATGCTTACATGAGAAGTCACTCAGTTTTGTTCAATTATTGTTACAGTAATTGCTGCATAGTATCTCACGTTATTTGATTCAATTATTGTCAATATTTTATAATCAATAATTAAGATGACAAAGTTATTAATATTATTATTTGCAATATTAACGATGTCTAGAAGTTCTTTCAAGGAGAGTTTTGGTCACCTAATTGCGCGCCAATGGGGAGAAATCCTTATTGGAAAGCTTCATCTTTCCTGAAAACGACCTGGTCGATTAATATTGTGAATTATAATATTGATGATAAATGTTGTTAAAAATATTGCGGGAGTTTATATATATAATATTATGTGTGTGGTGAGTCGAATATATATAATATTATGTGTGTGTGTGTTTGGAAAATGGTGGAAAAGTAGAATTTTGGTGGAATAGTGGAAATGGTGGGATGAGAATTAGTATTATATATGGCATGAATTGTAAAGGGTGGGGAAGTGATGTGAGACGGGTGGTGTATTTTTTAATTAATTTGTGGCTATATGTATATTATATTATATATATATATATATATAATTGTATAGCATATGGGTGGGTAATGATAGTCCTAGTAGATAAAATTTGGCAGGTTATGGATTGATTTGTCAAGCTTGAATGTTATTGGCCAATTTTTTTCAATTATGCAGCATGATTGGCAACTTGTAAATTATGGACCATTTTAATTGGTCAAGGCTTTTAAAGTGGCATGTGTTCATTTTTTTCATTGGCCAACTCTTTGAAAAAGATTACTGATGCGTTGGATCAGTGGAGCTGTGAATCAGCAAATGATTTCGTCTGAATTCCTACAATAAAGTCCAATAGTATCCTTTAATTCTCCTATAAATAGAAGTTCATTCCTTCATTATTTCTTACGAATTCACTGAAACTCTAGAGAGAGAAAATTATAGAGAGAACGAAGAAGAGAAGTCTGCTACCTTTCTTTTCTTATATCCAGTTTCTTTTACGGTAAGAGGTATTATTTCTTTTGTATTCATGAAGAGAACTTCTGTTATTCCATTCTTTATTATTCCGCTGGAATAACCAGTATACGCGGACTACTCTATACTTGATGACATTCTTCTATTATTCCGTCTTTATTATTATTCTGTTGGAACATCCTGTCTGTGCATTTTACGCCGGACCTAGTTCCGTCTTTATTATTATTCTGTTGGAATATCTTGTCTGTACGTTTTACGCCGGACCTGGTTCCGTCTTTATTATTATTCTGTTGAAATATAATGTCTGTGTGTTTTACGCCGGACCTGGTTCTGTCTTTATTATTCTGTTAAAACATCATGTCGGTGCGAATTTCACCTGACCTGGTTTCGTTACTTATTATTCTATTGGAATAACCTGTCTATGCGAAGTACCGCGTGCATGGTGATTTCTTTTGTTATTCCATTCGTTATTATACTCAGTTGGTTAAAGTTTTGACTTCTATACTCCATGAAGTTAGTGGAATATCCTTGATATTTGCGCTTCATCCAATATCTTTTCATGGAAATATTCTTCTGAGCATTCTTGAGTGTTACTCTTCAAAGAAGTATCACGTTGACAATTTGGACATTATTAGTTCTTGGATAAATTAATTCTTGAACTTTTTTTTATTGAATTCTTATATTATTGTCATCATCCTCATGTTTTTATTATGTTGAAAGTCATCTGTGGCATGTAGTGCATAGATGGACTTGGTATGATTATGACCAGGGATTATTCGGTGTAATCATGACCGTAATGTTACAAAGGAAATGGAAAAAGTCATCATTGACCCGTAGTGCATTGATGGACAGTTGTTGACATGATCATGACCATGGATGAATACACGAATATCCTTGGCTGTGGTGCATGGATAATTTGTGGTTGTGATACTAATGAATATCCTTGGCCGTAGTGTAGGGATGATGTGGATTATTTATTAAGCTGAGTCTCAGCGATAAAAGTCATGAAAAACCTTTTGAATCATAGAAGATAGTAGATTTTATTCTCTACTTGACTCTTCTAATGGATTGGTTGTTCCGCTGCAGTTAAACTTGATGTTTGTTATATTTTATCAGTTTAACACTGTTGAAGGCTAATGATAATATATTATGCATTATCTTAGTCATAATATTTTTTACTAGCTAGTTGAGCTCACCCTTTTGCTTTCATTGATCTCTTCAGGAAATGAGAATGTAGCAGGGATTAGTAGTCCTCACTATTCTATAAAATAGTGTGATAATAAATGTAATGATGACCCCATTGAGTTTGTATATTATCTAGATGACAATATTTGTATTAAAACCTGTTAGTTCCTAGTAGGCACAAGTTATCTAGAAGGGGGGGTTGAATAGATATATGAAAATCTTTTCGTTTTAACTAGTTCTTAGATAATGATTTAAACTTTGCGAAATTAGTATTTCTTTTAATCTTCTTTACCAAGCAAAGGAGTTATGAGCGAGTAAGGAAGTTATAGCAGATATAGCAGTTATAGCATGAATGTAAACGACACAGTTATTTTTAAGTGGTTCAGAACACTCAAAGCTCCTAGTCCACTCTTCTACTCAACGAGTAGGATATCCACTAAGGATGTCTTTTACAATATTCTGAATCACACAGATTCCTTCTAGACCAACAGTCTAGGAACTTCTTCTAGTTCACTCTTGAACTCTTCAAGTCCAGCAGGCTTGGCTTTCTTACAGTTCACTACGAACTCTTCAAGTCCAGCAGACTTGGTACTCTTCTTCAGTTGATTGATGGTTGTTGTTACGCTCTTGAAGATTGCTACTCAGTTGCTGTGTAAGCACTGGTTCGTTAAGAACTGAGTAGCTGAGCAAGCTTTGATATTTCTCAGATCGTAGAGTTGAGCCTTAGAGAATTCTTCACATTAAATGTTTGATTGCTTGCTTACTTTCTCTCTCATATGTCTGATCTGTATATATGTGATGTTGAAAACTATCCGTTGGATCCATCCATTGTGGCATTAAATGCATCTGAACTTTCTGTACTGTGATGGAGACATTTCTGCACATCTTCTGAATTCTACATTCTGGCCCCCTGACACTGCAGGCTGCTTTCTCACCTACCACCTGAAAAGGTGTTTTGTCCCTCTTATCCATAGTATTATCCTTAGCTTCTTCAATACGCTTCTTTGTTGTATACTAAGGATATTTCATACAATCTGGGACTGATGAGTACTGCAGCATCTGAGATCCATTTCTCACTTGTAGAAAACACAGATTATGAGGCTCGACGTTTTCTGACATTGGAAAGATGATGCTCTACGATTTGGATCGTGATGTTCTACGATTTAGATCGTAGTGTCTTTGACTTGCACACTACGATGCTATTAGTCGAGAGCACTACGATTTCCCTTTATCCTTCGCACCCTAGGATCTTCTCTTGCTCGTGTTGTTGACTCTACGTTCCCGAGAGCTCACTACGATCGTTGACTTGTAAACTTCATGTTTCCTTCAGCACACTACGATCGTGGAGTTAACTCAACACTTGTTGGGACCACTCTACGAAGTCTGAAGAGTTTCATTCAAGGCAGATACACTACGATCTTCAGGCTCTACGTTTTCTACCTTGACTTCTGCAATGTTGATCAAGTTGATGCACTATGATTTCTTCAAGACTAATCTATTACATCTTAAATAAACCTAACAGTTTTGATCTTTCTATCTATACATTCTTTAACAGAATGATACACGTTGAGAGCTTAGATCAACCTAACAATTTTGATCTATCACTAAGTCCTTGTACACATATTCATTAAAGGACCTTACAAATAATCATGAACACGTGCATTAAAATATCAAATCATAATATGCATTCTCCCAATAATATCCCCTATTTGATGTTGACATAACCAAGGAGATTTGTTGTCATGATTATTAGTGATTAGATGCATTTGCAGGAAATTTAAACATGACTTAATATTTCAGTGAGCAACTGAAATTTCTAAAGAATAAGCATGAATTTATTGATGATTATAAGATATTACAATATAGCATTAAATTAATAAAAAATTAAACTCTCAACTTATCTCTGTTTTCTTGGTCTCTTCTGTGGAGGAGGATTGACATATTCCTCAGCCCTTCTTTTCCTTTGAGCTTCTTCATTCCTTGCTAACTCTTCCAGCTCGCTTAGACTTAGAACTAGATTCTCTTCATGTCTGCGTATGAATGCAGGATCTCATATTGGCATTCTTATGCGTACCATAGACACGTCTTGTGAGCTAGGAGTTGGCTCCTTATGACTCAGAGGAATAGCTGTGACAATTTCCTGCTGACCAGATCGTTGAGTCTAATGATGTCTTGCAGGAGGGCTTCGTGATGTCTGAGCATGAAATTGACTTCTCCCCCTTTCTTGAGTTGCATGAGCCTCCTCTTCATCTGCCTCTTCCTTGGCTTCCTTGATCATCTTGATCTCCTTTCCCTTTATTTTTCTCCCCCTTTATGTCAGCATCAAGGGTTCGAATATCTGCAGACAGCCTGTTAACCCCTTGGACAAGCTCATTCAGTTGGCTTTGAGTTTGAGCAATGTCTTCCCTATTCTTCTTGATCTGTTTTTTAGCTCTAGCTTTTTTATTTTGGATGACTTTATGAATCATATCATTATACTTCTCCTGATTGGCATAAGATTTTTGGAAGTCATAAACAGAAGCTTTCAAGTTGAGAATATTGTTCAGCATAATTTAATGTTGACGATCTTGGTTTTTCTGAATTTCAAGCATAGCCTCACATTGTTTGGCAGCAACCTGGAAATGGATCTCATCTCTGTCTGATATGCTTTTCAGAATCTCTTTGATAATTTCCCTTAGCTTCGTAGTGAGCTCAGTATTCATTGTACTAGGAATTTGTTAGCAGCTTTTATCATTTGATTCAGGCGGATGTTGAGGAGATCAGAGTGGGATTCCAGACTTGCTTCGATAGAATTGATCATCTGCTCAGAGGTTTCTTTTAAGTGATCCTTGGTAGGAAGGCTTGGGAGAAGCATTATTTGATTGGGGATTGTCCATTTGAGGGGTTCTTGGTGGAGATTGATCTTGCAAATTGTGCAAAGATAGATCAAGACTAAAATAGTCATGTGATGAGAAGGATGGTATATCAGCTCGAGGGGTTTGGGTTTGGACATCTGAGATATGTGACTCAACGATTTCAATGTTTGACTCTACGATGTGGCTTGAGTCTGGAATTGTAGAGTTGATTATTTGAGGGAGTTGGGTAAGGTTGATTTCTTCTGGTTCTTCAGTTAAAGAATTTTGGAATTCTGCAACTGGAAACTGATTTAATGGGTTGAGAATCACTTCCAGCCATTTAGGAAATTCATAGAAATGGCTAAATGAAGATGATGACAAGTGATTAACTCTAAAGCTTGTAGGTATAGTCAATACCTCAGGTTTAGCTTTTGATGAAGAATGGTTGGTAATCAGGTTCGTGGCGAAGATGACTTCCCCTAGAAATCCATGAGCCAGAACTGTGATTGCTGGATAATCCTTGAAGCTCCAAAACATGTGATCCCATGATTTCAGAATTTGAGCTTGATGGTATGCCATCATGGGTAGATAAGAAACATTTGGTTGTACAAATAGCTTTTGTATCCATCTTTTCCTACACCCGTTATTTCGAGCTCATCATCATCATCCTTTTTCTCTTCTTTGTTTTCTTCTGAAGAATCCATTATCTCAATGGACTTTGGGAGGTTTGACATTGGTTCATCTTCATCTTGAGTATGGACCTCCTCTTCAGCCATTGGGATATTATGAGGCTCCCCCTCAATATGATCATCTTCTTGGAGGTTTAGAAACACCCCTTCAGCTGGTAAATCTTCTTTTAAGTTCAGAAAGTCCCTTTCAGCTGGAACCTCTTCTTGAGCAGTAGGCTTCTCCCCTCAGCTAGTGTATACTCAATCATGAGAATTTCAGGGTTCTCCCCCTCAGCTGGAGCATTTTCCTCTTCGGTTGCTTGGGGCAGTTCTACTTTTGCAGCCATGCTCTTGGCTTCCTTCTTCAGTACTTTTTCATTCTCAAGAATATACTTCTTCACCAGCTTTCTCTTTGTTTTGCTGGTTTTAGTCACCACTTCTGGACTCTTTTGAGTCTTTGTTTTGCCACGTTGATCAGCCACTATCCTTGAAGCAGCTTCTTCCATTTCTGCCACACTTGGTCTGGTTTCAGAGAACAACAGGGTCTCTACGATCGAAGACACTGTTGGTCTTTTGGACTTATGACCAGTCTTGTTCTTCTTTAAGATTTTTGAAATGGTGGCTTGATCCTCTTCAACTTCTTCTTGCGGTTGCATCTTCCTTAGCCTTCTTAGAGTCTCTTATGTCAGAGGACTCTACAAGAATGTTAGTTGTAGATCCTTGAAACTCTTCGACTTGTCTTGCCCTTAGCTTTCTCTTGCCTTTGCTTTTTCTGGCAAGAGCAGAGGGTTCTCCCTTATCTGCTTTTCCTTCTTCTTCAACTTCGTTGACAACAGACATTTCTCCTTGAAAGCCTGCTTCCTTTTGTTCCCCAGTTCTCCCACTGGACTCTGTCATCATTCTCATATACTCAGCAGGGTTCTTTTCCCAGTTTGTAAACAACTGTTGTGTCATTTTTCAGTTTGGGTTGATGGCTTCTCCTTCATCATCCCCGATTTTGTCACCCAATGCAGATTGCAGAATGATGCACTCGAGCAACTGCAGGGGCTTACGATCCACTTGCTGATCCACTCGAGAAATACAACCCCATAGTTGAGTTGAGTACCATACACCATAGTCGTCATGAGCTTAAGCTGAGCCTCATTTTATCGAGTCATGACCTGAGCTCTTGCAGCAGATGCATTTCCCAATAATGTCAGCCAAAAATTCATACCTATGAGGGAACTCCTTCTTTTTGTACCCTTTCACAGAGGGGTTCTTCTTGTGATGCATCTTCTTTAGTCCCTCTTGAAATCTTATGCTGTCTAGAAATGGGTGCCCTACATTTTTAAAACATAGGGCCATATTGACGTCTTCTTCCCCTAGTTTTATTTCAACTCCTATAACTCGTGTGGTGGCGGTGTTGTTTTCGTATACTCCATTTTTGTAGAACTCCTTCACCAGTTTAGGATAGATGAGCGTATCGGTGCTGAGCGCCTTTTCTAGACCTACCTTCTTCAGTAAGGCTAAGATCTTGTGAAACTTAGGTGGAGCAGTTTTGAACTCGTCAAAACAGAGTCTGTAGCCCGAAATCACATTAGAATCAGCCATCGATTCTGTAGTTGAGCAGAGGGATACTACTGAGCTTTTGTCTGAGTTAGGGTTTTGCTATGAGAGAGAGAGAATGAGAGATAATCTTTTGAACTTCAGATTTCAAAAACATGGTTTCAATTTGTACTTGTAACTTCCCTCTCTCTTTTTGTCTTAGTGGGACAGGTGTCGCCTCTTGCTTGGCTCTACAATTTTGACTGATTAGGAATGTACTGATTTACCCTTTGAGTCTTCAGAGCTAAGGTGTCCTTAGTATGATTATGATCGTAGAGTTGGTCTTCTGTTCGTTGAGTCTGTCTGGCGATCGTCGAGTATGTCCGGCAGTCATTGAGTCTGATCAGGATTCGTAGAGTCTGTCCTACGATCGTCGAGTCTGTCCGACAGTCGTTGAGTCTGATCAGCATTCGTAGAGTCTGTCCTATAATCGTCGAGTCTGTCCGACAGTCGTTGAGTCTGATCAGCATTCGTTGAGTTTGTCCTACAATCGTCGAGTCTGTCCGCCATGATAGTTGAGTCTTTGCTAAGATCGTTGAGGTAGATTTCTGTTCAGCTCTACGATCGTGGTCCTTCCTTGATCATGTCTACGATTTTTGAGTTCAGCCTTTATATCTGTCATTGTTAGCACAGTCTAGAGCATACATTCATGGTGATAGATTTAGCATGCCTAGCTCACTTATTAACTTATTAAATCTGGATTCATCTAGTGGTTTAGTAAAAACATCAGCAAGTTGATTTTCAGTAGGGATATATTGTAAAAATATAGTTCTATTTTGCACATGATTCCTAATGAAGTGATACCTTATTTCTATATGTTTGGTTTTAGAATGCATAACATGATTATGAGTTATTGCCATGGCACTTGTATTATCACAGTGTATAGGTATAAACTTGAAATCAAACCCATAGTCAGCTAGCTGATTTCTCATCCAAAGGATCTGAGCACAGCAGCTGCCAGCAACAATGTATTCAGCTTCTACAGTTGAAGTTGACACTGAGTTTGCTTTTGCTGAACCAAGACACAAGTCTGTTCCTAATAGTTGACAAGTGCCACTGGTACTTTTTTTATCTATTTTACATCCTGCAAAGTCAGCATCTGTGTATCCTATTAGTTCAAAAGAGGATTCCTTGGGATACCACAGCCCCAAGTAGGGTGTACCCTTTAGATACCTGAAGATCCTTTTTACAGCAGACAAATATAACTCTTTAGGGTTAGTCTAAATCTAGCACATATGCATGTTGCAAATATTATATCTGGTCTACTGGCATTTAGGTATAAAAGGGAACCTATCATACCTCTGTATTGAGTTATATCAATACATTTACCATTATCATCCTTGTCAAGCTTGGTTGCAGGAGCAATTAGTGTTTTCATGGGAGAGCCTGATTCCATGCCATACTTCTTTAGTAAGTCTTTGATGTATTTAGCTTGGTTAATGAATATCCTTCATCAGTCTGCTTCACTTGCAGTCCAAGGAAGAAATTCAGCTCACCCATCATGCTCATTTCAAACTTGCTCTTCATTAGCTTAGAGAATCTCTTACATAATTTTTCGTCAGTAGAACCAAAAATGATATCATCAACATATATTTGAACTAGTAAGACTTTGTCTTTATGCTTTCTAGAAATAGTGTGGTATCTACTCTACCTCTAGTGAACCCATTTTCTAATAAGAAGTTAGTCAGTGTTTCATACCATGCTCTAGGTGCTTGTTTAAGACCATATAAAGCTTTGTCTACTCTACAGACATAATTGGAAAGAGATGGATTGATGAAACCTGGAGGTTGTTCTACGTAGACTTCTCTTGAAGCTCTCCATTTAGGAATGTACTCTTGACATCCATCTGAAAGACTTTGAACTTCATGTGGGCAGCATAGGTAAGAAAGATTCTAATGGCTTCTAATCTGGCAATAGGTGCAAATGTCTCATCATAGTCAATGCATTCTTCTTGAGAATATCCCTTTGCCACTAGTCTTGCCTTGTTTCTGGTAATGACCCCATCTTCATCCATTTTTTTCCTGAAGACCCATTTGGTTCCTATGACGGGATAACTCTTTGGTCTTGGTACCAATCTCCACACTTTGCTTCATTCAAATTGGTTAAGTTCTTCCTATATGGCTTCTATCCAACTGGAGTCTTCCATAGCATCCTCTATCTTCTTTGGCTCTATCTGTGACAAGAAGCTTAGATAGAAGCATTCATTCTGAGTAGCAGCTCTTTTTTGACTCTTGCACTTGGATCTCCAATGATTAGATCCTGAGTATGATCTCTTACCCATCTGTTCCTGGTTGGGACATCTGTCCTAATGCCTTCCTGTCTTAAGTCTTCAAGGTCTATCTCTTCTTCTTGGAGTAGAGGCTCGCTGTTTTGGATGGACCTCTCTACGACTTCATTTATGCTCTATGATTTCACTATCTGGTACAACGATCGTAGTGTTGAGCTCGACGACTTCATTCATAGTGTCTGCACTATCGGTCGTAGTGTCTTGGGGCACTGTTTTATCTAAGTCAGTTTCATCAAAGATGATGTGTATTGAGACTTCAACACTCAGTGTTTTGTTGTTGAACACTCTGTAAGCTTTACTATCTGGCATATCCAAGAAAGATCCCTTCATCTGACTTGGGCTGGAATTTCGTCGATACTGCTTTCCATTGTTGAGAATATAGTATGCACAGCCAAAGACATGGAAATAGTTGACACTTGGCTTCCTTCCTTTCCATAGTTCGTAGGGTGTCCTCTTGAATAGAGTGAATTAATGATCTGTTCTAAGTAGCATGCAGTGTTGATAGCTTCTGGCCAGAAGTATTCAGGCAGACGAGCTGCTGCTAGTAGGGTCCTTCTAGCCTCTATCAGAGTTCTGTTCTTTCTTTCAGCAACTCCATTTTGTGAGGAGTTCGTGGAGCTTAGAAGTTATGACTGATGCCATTGTCAGCAGAACTTGTCTATTTCTAAGAAATCGAATTCTCTTCCATGATCACTCCTTATTGCCTTTTCTCTCTTTCTCGTTCATCAGTCTGAACATTTTGATTAATTCGGAGCTCGTTCATCCTTTGAAGTTAGGAAGAATACCCATGTGAATCTGGTGTATTCGTCGACTAGGACTAGCGAGTATCTTTTTCCTCCAAGACTGGTTGTCGGGATTGGCCCAAAGAGATCCATGTGGAGCAACTGCAGGGGCTTTTCAATAGAATTTGCAATCTTGCTCTTGAATGAGCTTCTGGTTACTTTCTAAGCTAGGAAGCATTGCATGGTCTTTCCTTCACAAAGTTGAACTTGGGGACAGCTACGTGGTCTTTTGATGCCAGTGTGACATGCTTTTGAAGTTTAAGTGAGACGGCCTTCTATGCCATAGCCAGTTCATTTCCTTGTATTCTTTTGCCAGAAACATATTGTTTCATCAGAGCTTAGTTGACTACTAGATCTATAGTGTAGACATTTCCTTCTCTTGTTTCGGTCAACTTTATGGCAGATGTTCAAATCTCTGACTTGACATTGATTGTTAAGAAAGGTTACTTGGTGACCCTTGTCGCAGAGTTGCTAATGCTTAGAAGATTGTGTTGGAGTCCTTCCATATAAGCTACTTTGCTGAAAGATACTGCACCATTGCCACAGAGCCATATCCTCTTGTTTGCCCAAGAGTTATCTCCAAATATGACTGAGGGACCTCCTTTTCTACATAGTGGATAGTAGATCTTTGTTCCGTC
>CM035109.1:19658186-19690686 GCA_020205505.1 Panax japonicus
AAGTAATAAAATACTTATGTGCTTATGCGATTTTAAATTATGTACTCGTGAGTGTCGAATAGTAATGATTAATAATTAAATCTTTAAAACTTTGTTGTCAGGATGACTAATGTCGGAGAATCCAGTCAGGCTAGGGAGGAGGGACCTCAAGTTCCTATAGAGGAGGAGCCTCGCGACATTCAGGTAGTTTGGAAACAACTATTGCCACGAGAGTCAGCCCCGTTGGTCACAGTAGTTGAAGATGAGGATGACGATGTGGAGGCACACGAAGAGGATCCCATTGAGTTACCACAGGAGGATGAGGATGATGAGGACGAGGAGGAAAGGATTCCACTTAACTCGATAGCAGGCCGTATATACGATGAGGTGCATGACTGTAACGTAGAACTTCAAGATACGGTTGATGAGTTGCAGGAGATAGTAGCTGAACAACAGACTGCAATGACACAAAAAGATGGCGAGATCCAGGATCATGAAGAACGACTGACAAATGTTGAGGAGAAAGTAGAACAAACTGAAGGAGAGAAGGAACAATTGATCGAGATGGTCGTGGAGCTGAAGAACAAGTTGAAGGAAGAAGCTACCAAGAGGGTAAGAGCTGAAGATGCATACGAGGAAGCTTATCAACGAATTGGAAGAGAAGTAAGGGAATCACAGGCGAAGAGGATGAAGATGGAAGAAATGGATAAATTTTTTAACACCACAATTAATCGAGCTCAAGATCGGGTCGTGGGATATTCGATTCAGTTCGAGACACTATCGTCATTCGTGTTAGATCGCAGAACAATGTTTCGAGTCATGGAGGACGAACGTGATAGGGCTAAGAAGTATCTTAATAGATCATCATAGAAAATGTTCTTGTAATGCACGTAATAAGTATTAAATAATGTGTAAATAACTAGTGTTAAGTAACCATGGGATATGATAATAATGATGTTATCCTGTAACTTTGTAGTTCAAGAAAGGAATGTAAATAGCATTGATGCTATTGTTTTATGTTTTTCGAAGTAATGATGAATAAAGAAAAGTTATTATTTTATTCAAAGTGTTATGTGTTATGTGGTTATTTCTTTTATGGAGGCAAGTTAATTAGAAATACATAAGAAGTTGAGTAATAGTCTAATAAATGTTTTGTTTTAATAGAAAATGCCTCCCAGACGTGAACCACCCCGACAGAGAAATAATGAGAGAACTACTAATAACGACAATGTTGACGATACCCCCGTTCAATAATTAGTGACACTACTGATAAGAGCGTTGCAGAATAAACCACAAAACCATGGTACAACGTTTAAGGATTTCAAGACGGTTGGACCACATGAATTCTGTGGGTCTATGAATCCAGTCGAAGCACAAACCTGGATTATGTAGATAGAAAAAAGTATTTGATGTCGCTAGGGTAGGGGATGATCAGAAGACTGCTTTCGCAATGTTCATGTTGAAAGCAGAAGCTAGTTATTGGTGGCAGGCCAATAACTCGTGAAGGGCCTGGAGTGATGACCTGGGATAGGTTCAAGGAGTTGTTCTTCAAAACCTATTTTCCAGAGAGTTCGAAGAGTCAGCAAGAAGTGCAGTTTCTGGAACTAAAAAAAGGGACGATGACGGTATCTAAGTATGCCACAAAATTCAATGAATTGGCAAGGTTTGCGCCATATCAAGTCAGCACAGACGAGCGTAAGGCGAAGAGATTTGAACAGGGACTGAAGCCCTGGCTGTACAGTAGGGTATCCTTGTTCCAGTTGAAGACATTTACAGCGGTGATGGAGAAAGCAGTACTCGCTTAAGGTGGAGGCGAAGCAGTGACAAAGTTCAATCAGGAACAAAAGAAGAAGAGGAATGAGAATTGAGACTAAGAATGGGAGTGGTAGCGGTGGAAACAACAACAACAATAACAACAACAAACAGCAACAACAACTTGAAGAGGAAGTGAAATGGGAACATGGGTGCTGGAAACCATCAGGGTAACCAGCAAAACAAAAAGTTTGAAGCATGTGCCCACTGTGGGAAATTTCACAAGGGTGCGTGCTTAATGGGGAAGCGGGGTATGCTTCAATTGTGGCCAAGAGGGTCACATCGCCCCAAGTTGCACTCAACCGAAGAAGAATGTATGCTTCACGTGCGGATCCAAGGATCACTTTTCTCGTGAATGCCTTAAGAAGAGGGAAGGAGTGACAACAAGAAGCAATGGAGGTAACAATGGAAGTACACGGGTCATTTCAGGACCTGCAACATCAAACAATCCCACAGCCAGAACCTCAACATGACTGTGCCAAGATGCTGTGCAATCAAAAGATGTAGTGACAAGTATTATCCCAATTAATGATATAAATGCTTATGTATTATTCGATTCGGGTGCTACTTGTTCGTTTATATCTAATGAATTTGCTAAGAGGTTAGAATTGCCTAGATAAGAACTGATTTTCCTTTGAACATAGAAATTACGAATAAGGAAGTAATCCCTGTTAGATTTGTATACAAGAACTGTATGGTGAACATTAAGGAAAATATCTTGTTCGTAAATTTGATTCCGATTAGACTTGGGGAATTTGATGTAATTTTGGGGATGGATTGGCTATTCAAATATGGGCAGTAATCGATCGTCACAAGAAGTGTGTAAACCTTATGACTTCGTCAAAGGTAGTATTTTATGGTAGCAAGTCGCCTAGACAAATGAAATGTCTGGTGACTATGTAGGCGAAGAAATTGTTGAGTCAAGGTTGCGTGGGCTATTTAGCTTACATAGTCGATACTTAGAAGAAGGGTGTGAAATTAGAATAAATACCGGTAGTGAGAGAATTCAAAGACGTGTTTCCAGAAGATTTGCTAGGACTTCCACCTGATAGAGAAAATGAGTCCGTGATCGACCTAGCGCCGGAAACAACACCGATATCGAAGGCCCCGTATAGAATGGCTCCGATAGAAATGAAGGAATTGATGCTACAGTTGCAAGAGTTACTGGAGAAGAAATATATTCAACTAAGCGTATCACCGTGGGGAGCGCCAGAATTATTCATGAAGAAGAAGGACGGATCAATGCATCTTTGCATTGATTATAGAGAGTTAAACAAAGTCATTATTAAGAATAGGTATTCGTTTCCTAGAATAGATGACTTGTTTGATCAGCTGAAGGGTGCTAAATATTTCTCGAAAATAGATTTGAGATGTGGGTATCACCAATTGAAGGTAAGAAAGGAGGATATACCTAGATCGACATTCAGAACTCGGTACGGACATTACGAGTTTCTGGTGATGTCTTTTGGTTTAACAAATGCCCCTGCTGCGTTCATGGATTTGATGAACAGGGTGTTTAAACCATTCTTAGACAAGTTTGTAGTGGTATTATTGATGATATTCTGGTGTATTCCAAAACTCAAGAAGAACACGAGGAACATTTATGTTTAACATTGGAGACACTAAGGAAGGAAAAGTTGTACGCGAAATTCTCTAAGTGAGAATTTTCTATCCACTCAACATTGCTAACATCTAAATTTGACATGTATTACTTCACATAAATTACCCATAAACGTTAACAATCACCTATAAACCAATTACCAACAATTTGATCAAAATTCTAGAAACTTAAATTTTTGAAACACTATTTTTTTAAAAACTCAAAACTCCATTGCTGATGAATAAAATATAATGAACATGGTAACCAAAATTTATTAACTAATTTTATTCCTTGAGACTACGATTCTCTGAATTTCATAACAAATCAATATACTCAACGTTCAATTTCATAATTAGCATACAATCACATACTAATTTGTTATCATACAAAACATACGTTCATTCATGTTTTCACTGTAAACCAAATTCTTTTCTTTCATACATAAATTAGCATACAACATGTATATATATATATATATACATATATATGCTAGTTATAATATTTACAATTATAATTAGATGTAATGTCATAACCAATTCTAAAACATGGGTTACACACACTTTTTGTAAAAACCTTATACATAGTGAATGGATTTCAAGAACACGGAGACTAAGTAATTATACTATAAAACATATTTATTAAGAGTATAAAACATACCATTAATTTGTTTAGACAACACGTGTTAATCAAATAGCTTTGACGAACTCAGAACTTGTTTTTTTGGGAATCACAGTCCTTTCACTCTCAAACTCTCTCTGAACTTTTCTCAGACAAACTTCTATTTTCGTTCGGCTTAAGCCAAAAGCAATATACGTAAACTAAAAACCAACGCACTTTTCAAACGTTTAAAACCCAAACGTAACTGCCATACACTAATGACCCTATTAAACTATTAGTTACCAAATATATTATATATTATTTATATTTTGTTTAATTTAATTTATATTACCAATAAATCAAATTTAAAAAATCCAAAAGCCGTAGCGCTTTGTTTGACAAAATTATTCAAAATTAAAGACTTAATATATTTAAGCCTTGTTTGGCAAAATAAATTAAAACAACTTTAATTTATTTTAATAATCACTTATAATATAGCTATTTATCACACTTCTAATTAATTATGTTTTCATACTTAATTTAATTAATTCTAATAACAATTCATTGCATAATATAATAATTTATTTAATCATTATAAACTCTCTAACTTAATTATTAAATTAAATTAGATTAATATTCAAAATAATTACTTTCCTTAACTCATTAATTATTTATTAAACAAATAAATAATCAAATCAATTAAACAAATACTTATTCAATGATAAACACATCCTTTAAATATTTATATAATTTAATAAATATTTAAATATTTAATAAAAATCTGGATTGTTACAGCACATGGTATTGATTATTGATGCTTACGTAAGAAGTCACCTAGTTATACTCAATTATTGCTACAGTAATTACTTGCATCATATCCCTCATATTATTGATTCAATTATTATCACAATATCATCTGTATAATATGTTATATTATTAAATCAATAATTGAGACGACAAAGTTATTCATATTATTATTTTTAATATTGACAATGTATAGAAGTTCTGTCAAGGAGAGGGTTGGTCACCTAATTGCGCGCCAATAAGGACAAATTCTTATCGGAAAGCCCCCTCTTTCCTGGGAACGACCTGGTTGTTAAATACTGTGAATTATAATATTAATGATGAATAAGTTCGTGTTGATTGAAGATGAAATTGATAGTTTCATTGTGTTGGAATTATTAGTGTTAGTGAAAATCGACATTTATTTCGATAATAATTGATGTTTGGAGGTTATATTGACTAATCGGGTAATTAATTGGATAAATGAGCAATTAATTGCTATTGATTCACATGATATAACTATTTGGTCACATACGTGTACTATTGATTCACATCATTTAATATTAGGGGAGTTGGTGCAAGATTGATAATAATTGCATGACTAAGTTAAAAATGGAGGTATAGATGAAGGTACTATGCTGTAATTATTTTTCACATGTTTAGAACTATTGAGTCACATGATTTATTATTAATTCATATGATTTACTATTAGGGGAGGTGGTGCAAGTTTGATCATACTTGCAGGACTAAATTAAAAATGAAGGAAAAGAGGAAGGTATTATACTATAATATTTTGAGCCCCAAACGTGAATTATCGAAAATATATTTCTTATAAATAGAAGCTCATTCTTCCTTCATTTCTCACCAAGTCACTAAAGCTATAGAGTAATTATTATAGAGAGAAATTATAGAGAGAAGAAGAAGAGAAGTTTGCTACCTCACTATTTCAGTATCCAATCTTTTTTGAGGTAAGAGGTATTATTCTTTTGTATTCATGAAGAGAGTTATTTTCTTTCAATAATCGTAAGGGTTGTTATTCCATTCTTTATTATTGTGTTGGAATAACGTGTCTATGCGAAGTACCACATACATGGTGAAATTCTTCTATTATTTTATTATTTAATATTTTGTTAGAATAACATGTCTATGCGGTCTGTCGCATGCCTGGTGAATTCTGTTGTTATTACTTTCTTTATTATTCTGTTAGAATATCTTGTCTATGCGTATTACGCATGACCTAGTTTCATTCTTTATTATTCTGTTGGAATATCCTGTCTGTGCGGATTACGAATGACCTGGTTTCGTTCTTTATTTGTCTGTTGGAATATCTTGTTTGGGCGGATTACACATGAACTGATTCCATTCTTTATTATTCTGTTGGAATAACATGTCTATGTGGATTATCGTATGCATGGTGGATGACATTCGTATTCATTCTTTATTAAATTGTGGAAATGATCTGTCTACGTGGATTACCGCATGGCGGATAAAAATCCATTTGCAGTTTCGTATATTCTATTATACTCGTATGAGATATCAATTTCTTTTTGTACTCGTCATGAAGATCATTTTATTGGTATTTTATTTACGAGTTACTATTCACCCAGTTACTATTCACTCTAGTATTATTCACTCGGGTATTCGAGGCACTTTTCGTGTCGGAAGTACTATTTATGAGTTACTATTCACCCAATTACTATTCACTCTTGTATCATTCACTCGGGTATTCAGGACACTTTTCGTGTCGGGGTACTATTTACGGGGGTACTATTTACCCGAAAAATATATTTCTTTTCTGTCCAAATTATTTTTGGTTCTGAATATTATTCTGAATTTACTCTACAAAGCAGTATCATGTTGACAATTTGGACGTATTGATTTCTGGATAAATTAAATTATAAATCTTTAAATTTATCCTTCTACTTGTTTTATTGAATTATTTTGTCATTGTCATCATCCCGTGCTTATATTTTAATGAAAGTCATCTTTAGCTTACGTGCATAGATGGACATGGTATGATTATAACCAGGGATTATTTGGTATAATCATGATCGTAATGTAACGAATGATGTGGTAAAGTCCCCATTGGCCTGTAGTTCATTGATGGACAATTGTTGGTATGATTATGACCAGGGATTATCGGTATAATCATGACCATTGATGATTACATGAATATCCTTGGCCATGGTGCATGGGTGATTCGATGATTTGGTTTATTTATTAAGCTAAGTCTCAGCAAAAAGTTGATAAAAAACTTTTTTTAAATCATAGAAGATAGTAGATTTTATGATATACTTGACTCTTCTAATGGATTGCTTATTCCGCTACAGTTGTTGATCTAAAACTAGTTGTCTATTATATTCTATCACTTGTTATACTGTTGAAGACTAAGGATAATTATTTTGCATTATCTTAGTCATAATATTTTTACTGGGCTAGTTGAGCTCACCATTTCTTTCATTGTTCTCTTCAGGAAATGAGAATACTACAAGGAAAATAGCCATCTGCGGACCAATGATATCAGCGCTACGCCCTATCCAGTCGCTGATAATAGTAATAACGATTGCTATTTGCGACCGCGAAGGATTCTAGTTGCTAGTTAACATCAGCGACTGCATGCGGTCGCTGACGCGGTCGCTGGTATGATTTTCCTTCCCAAAAATTGGTGCAAAAAGTTGGCGCAACGACCAACCTATATCAGCGACCATTAGCCGTGCTGATATGTCCACATCATTAAAATCAGCGACCGCATGCGGTCGCTGATTCTCATAAACTTAATCAGATTCAGGTTCGCCTCGATCAGTATAGAAAAGAAAAAAAGAGGGAGATACAAACAAGGGAGAAGATGGGAGTAGGGGGAAGAAAGAAAAAAAGAGGGAGATACAGACGAGGGAGAAGAGGGAGTAGGGGGAAGAGAAGAGGGATGGAGACTGCTGACCACTGCCGCACCACCGCTGCACCACCGCTGCACCACCGCTGCACCACACCGGTAACCCCCAATTAAACCCTAAATTAAACTGTCTGTTATTGCTGATTGAATGGAAAGAGTCTATGAGGTGATGCAGTAGTAACTGCAAATAAAAATAATTGGATTGGAACCCCTAATTGATAGTTTGTGTGAGCTTAATGTTTATTTTATCTTTCTAAATTACTAGTCTTTCTTGAAATTGATGTTTCATGTGTAATATTACTGTATTTGAATTGCTGGGAAAGTATCTCTATTGGTTAATTTGTAATTGTTTATCTTTTATAAATCAGAAGGAAAATCTCTCTATGGTTGGATGATTAATATTTTAAAAATTATGCTTGTAGGTGGAAATAATTGCATAGTAGTAACTGATGAAATTAAAGATGAACATAAGTTATACTTTCTATGTCTGAAAATTGGACTTCAATTTCTCCTTTCTTGATGTCCAAAATGAGGCTACTGTTAAAATAATGTGCCAAAATTCATCATTGTTTGATGGTGATGTTGACCATTGGTTATGTTAAAGTGAAACATTAACTTCTAAATATGTCACTTCTGATTGTGGATTATCATTTTGAGGTAAAGAGGAGGAGTATAAATTTAGTAAGCATAAGAGGAATTTAACTCTTTCTCCTTAAAGGAACTGTGTTCGTCAGGTGCAATGGAATTTGAAGTGAGTAAGACTTGAAGTGTGCTTAAAAGAACTATCTGAATTTTGCCATGGTTTTGAAATGCCATGTCACTCAAATTTCCCCTTAATAGTTAGGAGAGAATATTTTCCAATTGATACATGTCATATTGTCCTATTATATAAAATGTATGTTTTGTTTAATTGTATTAAATACAATTACATAGTACATGTTCTCTATCTCCTTGAGTGTTTATGTACCTTTCATTTACAACTCCTACTAACATCCAAAATTTTATTTATAGATGTCTTCTGAACCTGTAGCACACAAAAATGCGGGTTGGGTCGGGGCCCTAATCATGTGCCGAAGGCCACGGCTAATCCGGATGATCGCGTTCTTAACAGATTCGTCTTCCTCCAGAAGCACGTAAGTTAACATTGTGTATATATAAGGGTTTAAAATTTCCATTATTTTAAATATATATGACTATAAATATTGTATAATTGTAGTGATTTTCAAGATAGTAAAATTGTGAAGTGCATTTCACAATTATGCCTAACAGAATTGGCCTACGCAGTGATTACATGGGCGAGCACACCTCTCGCCCGTAAGGATGCAGTTTGGGCTGAATTTCAGGTATATTTTTTTATCACTCGGATAGATAATACATAGTTAATCAAATAATATTGTTAGTAATGTTAGATAATGGTAAGATAATATAACAATTTTTATATTATTATTGTTATTTTTTTGCAGAAGTGGTTATAGATAGGACGACGAACATGCATCAGTTATCCAACACTGTTCTGCAGAACTGCGCTTTCTGAACTAAAGATAAATCTAAACAAGGAACGACAAAAAGCCCTGCAAAATGCTGAGATGACCATCCAGGACAGGGTGAACAGTATATGCATTAGCATAATCCCTGGTGGTCCGCACAATTCTATAGGGTCCAGATGTTGGTGACCAGTGGAGAGTTGAAAGCTGGGTCAAGAGACGCAAGACTGCCGCCTCGAACAGATCTCAGGTGTATCTAAAGGTAAAAAGGCAAAAGGCACGTTCAAGGGCGACAATATATAATAGTTGCAGCATATTACTGCTAGGGTACGTATGTATAGTAAGCTTATTGGCTTAGTATTTGTTTTTATGTTTACAATCATGTTTTGTAGCTAAAATATCATATGTTTACATATTAATATGAGAACATGAACTGTAGGAGTCTGAGTTTCAAGGTTAACCTATCAATTAGTTGGATGTGTATGTGGCCACCCGTGATGGTCTGCCTAATGCTGTTCAGATAGCTATAATAAGTTAACTTTATACTAATATGTGTTTATAAATTGTGACGACCTTTTTATCATTTGTTCATTTATTTTTAACTATTTATTTGTTGACCTTCTGACAGGACACTTATAAGGGCTTAATGATCAAGAATTGTTGGAGATGAGGGCGTCCGTCGTGAAGAAAAACTATGTTAAAGGCCAAGGACAAAACGACGCCCGACCCAACAGTGGCACAGGCAGCTCTGCTACGCAGTCTACGCAGTCATCAGGTCATCCAGCCTATCATATTCATGCTGACTGTGTGAGAGTGATCTGTCAGAATCGTGATCTTCTTCGTATATGGGAGGGCATCTACATTCTCTAGGTCCTGATGAGTTGGCAGAGGCAGTGGCAGCATCAGCAACAATCACAGCATCAGGGTTGCGACTAGGTATATATATCGATATTGTTACTGTCAAGGTCTTACTATATGTTTCTCTACGTTGTATATTATTTAGCTTTCCCCAAGTCATAGTAGTATCAACACATATAACATATATGTTTATTCTTTTGTTAATGATAGGGTACTAATTTTGATGATCCATGAAGAGCTAGCTAGACCAGTCATGTTAGATTTTTAAAGCCTTACTAGACTTGTTTTTAGATTTTAAAGTCTTGTACTCTTTAGATTCATTCTTTGGACAATTGTATTGGTTTTACGATTCTATTATATGGATGTTTACGATTGTATTGTGTTGTGTTGGTTTACAATTTTATAATATCGATGGATTATTATTCATATAGTGGGTTATTATGGATGGATGCTTATAGTATAACCTGCTGTGTTGTTGGGATAGAAAGTAGGTACAAAGCATGTTATTTTTGGGAAATCAATAAATAGGAAAAATACTTAAAAAAAACACATCAACGACCGTGGTTGGGAGAATGCATAGCATGATTTGATGTTTTAATATGCTTGTGATTATTGTAAGGTCCTTAATTGAATTTATGTACAAGGACTTAGTGATGGAAAGATCAAGATTGTTAGGCTGATCTAAACTTTCAACGTGTATCATTCTGTTCTAGAATGTATAGATAAAAAGATCAAAACTGTTAGGTTGATCTTATGATGTAATAGATAGGCTTGTCTGATCGTCGAGCACTACACCAGAAGTCGTAGTCTGCTAGGAGAGTCAGAGTCAACTCGGGAGCTATTGAGGTGCAGAATAGATTATGCAAGATAGTGAGATCTCAGAGTTCTTAGACTTCCAGGGGAAAACGAAGAGGATCGTAGTGTGTCGAGAAGAGCCTCCTCGGGATCGTAGTGTACTGAGGAAGTCATGTTCTGAATCGTAGAGACAGCCTGCCTCTAAGCCGAACGACAATCTGCCAAAGTCTATAGTATGGAAATGCACTGTAAAACGCTCAGAGTCGTAGAGTCCTAGCGATGCCAAAGTCAAGACAGGGTCGTAGACCACACCTCTGCGATCGTAGAGTCCACTGACAAATGCAGATATCGTAGTCGGACAAGATCAGATGAAGACAACAAGCTCAAGTCAGCGATCGTAGAGGGACTCACGTTCACCAAGCTAACTCTAACGATCGTAGTATGCAGAGTCACGTAGAGTGGACTCAACGTTCACCAAGCTAACTCTACGATCGTAGTATGCAGAGTCAGCGATCGTAATATGCTCTCGGATCGTAGAGTCAACAACACGATCTGAATCGTAGAGTACAACAATCCAAAACGTAGAGCAACATCTGTCATGTCAGAAAACGTTAAAGCCTCATGATTTGTTAATTCAACAATACGAGGAATGGATCCTAGATGCTGCAGTTGCCCATCAGTCCCAGAATAAATGAAATATCCTTAGTATGCAACAAAGAGCGTATTGAAGAAGCTAAGGATAGTACTATGAATGAAAGGGACAAAACACCTTTTCAGGTGGTAGGTGAAAAAGCAGTCATGAGTGGTCAGTGGTCCAGAATGCAGAATTCAGAAGATGTGCAGAAATGTCTCCATCACAGTACAGAAAATTCAGATGCATTTAATGCCACAACGGATGGATCCAACGGATAGTTTTCAACATCACATATATACAGATCAGATAGATGAAAGAAAACAAGCAAGCATAAACATTCAACGTGAAGAACTCTCTAAGGCTCAACTCTACGATCTGAGATATTACAAAGCTTGCTCAGCTACTCAGCTATTACGAACCAGAGCTTACACAACAAACTGAGTAGCAACCTTCAGAACGCAACAACAACAATCATCAATCAAATGAAGAAGTATACCAAGTCTGCTGGACTTGAAGAGTTCGTAGTGAACTGTAAGAAAGCCAAGTCTGCTGGACTTGAAGAGTTCAAAAGTGAACTAGAAAAGTTCCTAGACTGCTGGTCTAGAAGGAATCTGTGTGATTCAGAAGATTGTATAAGACATCCTTAGTGGATATCCTACTCGTTGAGTAGAAGAGTGGACTAGGAGCTTTGAGTGCTCCGAACCACTTAAAAACAACTGTGTCGTTTACATTCATGCTATAACTGCTATAACTGCTATATCTGCTATAACTGCCTTACTCTCTCATAACTCCATTGCTTGGTAAAGAAGATTAAAACAAACATTAATTCCGCAAAGTTTTAATAATTATCTAAGAACAAGTTAAAACGAAAAGATCTTCAAATATCTATTCAACCCCCCTTCTAGATAACTTGTGCCTACTAGGGACTAACAATTGGTATCAGAGCAGGTTCTATTTTGCAGCTTACACGCTTTAGTAGATCCAATGGCACTCGTACCAAGCGAATCCAGGACCGGGGGAGGCAGCAAGCCACCAATGTGCAACAAGTATAAATGTGCGAACTGGAAAGTCAGGATGCAAGCTTAAATGGACTCAATAGATGAAGATCTATTTGAGACTATTCTTAATGGGCCCTATATACCAACAAAGCTTGCACCAACCATTGAAGATCCTAACAGAGTACAAATAAAAGTAAAAGAAGAATGGACAGACACAGAGAAGAGAGCTGTCCAACTTGACAAAAAGGCGAAGAACATCCTGTTCCAATCCTTAGAGGACGATCTGTTTGAAAATGTTATAAACAGCAAAATAGCTAAGGAGGTTTGGGAAGCACTGCTGATCATGCACGAAGGAACTGAAGAAGTTAGAGAGAACAAACAGTCTCTTCTAACACAGCAGTACGAAATGTTTGCTCATGTGCAAGGAGAAAATGTAACTGCCACTTATGAAAGATTCAACATTCTGCTCAACTCTCTACGAGCATATGGAAAGATCTATCCCAATAAAGATCTGACCATAAAGTTCATGAGAGCTCTACCGAGCAAGTGGGATGCAAAGACCACTGCAATAAGAGAGTCAAAGAATCTTAATGAGATGACAGTTCAACAACTGTATGGCAATCTCCTGACATACGAGCTGGAGCTAACCCAACGTGCTGAAACCCTTTCAGAAGGTAGAAGAAAAGACAAGGGTGTTGCTCTCAAGGCAAATGAAGGTGCATCAAAAGTCATAACTGAGACTGACTATGATGATGATGAAGACGATGATGTTGACTTTGCTATGCTGGTAAAGAGACTAAGAAGGTTCATGCGACAAGGCAGAATCGGCAAGCCAAGGAAAGTCAGCAACTACGTCAGCCAGGAACAAATAAATGATTTATGCTACAACTGCAAGAAACCTGGTCATTTCATTGCCAACTGCAACAAGCCTATCAAAGAAGAGCTAAAGAAGAAATCCAAGGCAAAGAAAGAATACAAAGGAACCAAGGGGCCTCAGAAAAGAGACAAAGGCCTGGTTGCCGGAGGATCATGGAGTGATTCAGATAACGACTCAAATGCAGACTCCGGAGATGAAGAAGAACCACATATGGCCAATCTGTGCTTAATGGCCAAACATGCAAAGGACAAACAAAGCCTAAGTATACATGATGTAAGTATCGATGAGGTATTTGATTTTAATTCTCCTGAAGTAGATATAAGTGACTTAAGAACTGCTTTGCATGGCATAACCACTGATCTACATCAATACATGAAATGGTTCAGAGTCTTGTCTAAAGATCATTCTCTTCTTCAAGAGGAGAAGAAGAAAGTTTAAGAAGAGCTTGAAACAGCCCTTTTAAGTACTAATCTTCTCTCCAAGCTTGAAGTTGAGAATGAAACTTTGAAACAGACAAACACACATCATGCTCAAAGAGAGTCTATGCTAACCTCTAAAATTGAGGATCTAGAGAAGACTATCTCTGCATGGAACAGATCCACATCTTCCATGGATTGCCTGCTCTCTAGTCAAAAAAGCGCATTCGACAGAACGGGCTTAGGCTTTGGGGGATCCATCTCAGAGCTAAGTATGGAAAAGACAATGGAAACTAGCACCAGTAATGTCTCAAGTTTTGGTAGAGGCATTGCTTGTGTAAAATCCTCACGGTTGGAAGAACCAGTTCAACCTTGTTCCACTGTCTCTAGTTATACTCAGAGAAGTAAAGAATCTCACGTTGGTCTGGGTTTCATCAAGGAAAAGAGTAACCCAACCTCTACTTACCAACCTCGAAGAATCGTAGAGTCAAACAAAATCAACTCTACGAATCAACTGGGAAGGTACAGTAGAGGTAAGGCACACTCATCACTATTTATGAAACCTAAGGACACGTGGAAGAAAGAGAGTCAGTTTAACAGAAGGTTAACTAAGGAACCATACAAGTCCAAGTGGAAGATGAATCACCACACACACATAGGCATGCATTATAATAGATGCTTCATATGCAATAAATATGGTCATAGGGCCACAAAGTGTTATTATAATTCCATGCATGTGAGACCCAAGATTAGACAAATTTGGGTCCCCAAAGGCACTAACAAAGAAGGACCCATGCAAATATGGGTACCAAAATGAAGGTTCAAATGTTTTGACAGGAAAAGAGCTCCACGTCCTCAACATGGTATCTGGACAGTGGTTGCTCGAGGCATATGACAGGGAACAAAGCTCTACTATCCAACTATGTAGAAAAGGAGGGTCCCTCAGTCATCTTTGGAGATAATGGTACTGGCAAGACAAGAGGCTATGGCTCAGCCGGAAATGGTGTGATACCATTCAGTAAAGTGGCCTATGTGGAAGGTCTACAACACAACCTTCTAAGCATTAGTCAACTCTGCGACAAGGGACATCAAGTAACATTCATCAATAATCAATGTCAAGTCAGAGATTTGAAGACATCTGCAGTAAAGCTAACCGGAACAAGAGAAGGAAATGTCTACACAGTAAATCTTGGACAACTAAGCTCAAACGAGATAATATGTTTTCTAGCTAAAGCCTCTGAAGAGATGAGCTGGCTATGGCATCGAAGATTATCCCATCTCAACTTTAAAAGCATGTCCAAACTGGCATCAAAAGATCTCGTGACTGGCCTTCCTAAGTTCAACTTTGTGAAGGAAAGGCCTTGTAATGCCTGTCAGTTTGGAAAACAAACCAGAAGCTCATTCAAAAGCAAGACTGATAACTCTATTGACAAGCCCCTGCAGTTGCTTCACATGGATCTTTTTGGGCCAATCCCAACAACCAGTCTCGGAGGAAAAAGATACTATCTAGTCATAGTCGACGATTACACTCGATTCACATGGGTATTCTTCCTAACTTCAAAGGATGAGATAAGCTCCGAATTAATCATGATGTTCAGAATGGTGATGAACGAGAAAGGAGAGAAAATCAAGGCTATAAGAAGTGATCATGGTAGAGAATTCGATTTCTCAGAAATGGATCAATTCTGCACAGACAATGGCATCAATCATAACTTCTCAGCTCCACGAACTCCTCAACAAAATGGAGTCGCTTAAAGAAAGAACAGAACCCTGATAGAGGCTGGGAGAACTTTACTAGCAGCAGCCCGTCTGCCTGAATACTTTTGGGCAAAAGCAGTCAACACTGCATGCTACACTCAGAACAGATCACTAATTCACTCTACGATCAAGAAGACGCCCTACGAACTATGGAAAGGAAGAAAGCCAAGTGTCAGCTACTTCCATGTCTTTGGATGTGCATGCTATATTCTCAACAATGGAAAACAATACCTGACAAAATTTCAACCAAAATCAGATGAAGGAATCTTCCTTGGGTATGCCACGGACAGCAAGGCATATAAAGTGTTCAACAAAAAGACGCTGAATGTCGAAGTCTCAATACACGTCATTTTTGATGAAACTGACTTAGACAAAGCAGTACCTCAAGACACTACGACCAATGATGCGAACACTACGACTGAAGTTGTCGAGGCCAACACTACGAGTGTAGTACCAGACAGAGAAGTCGTAGAGCATGATAATGCAATCGTAGAGAGGACCATCCAAGATAATGAATCTCCACTTCAAGAAGAAGAAATAGACCTTGAGGACTTAAGACAGGAAGGCATCAGGACAGATGTTCCAACTGGCAGCAGATGGGCAAGAGATCACACTCAGGATCTAATCATTAGAGATCCGAATGCTAGAATCAAAACAAGATCTGCTACTCAGAATGAATGTTTCTATCTAAGCTTCCTGTCACAAATTGAACCAAAGAAAATAGAGGATGCAATGGAAGACTCCAGTTGGATAGAAGCTATACAAGAAGAACTCAACCAATTTGAACAAAGCAAAGTGTGGAGATTGGTGCCAAGACCAAATAATCATCCAGTGATAGGAACTAAATGGGTCTTTAGAAACAAAATGGATGAAGATGGGGTCATTACAAGGAACAAGGCAAGATTAGTGGCAAAGGGCTATTCTCAAGAAGAAGGTATCGACTATGATGAGACTTTTGCACCCGTTGCAAGACTAGAAGCCATCAGAATCTTTCTTGCTTTTGCTGCCCACATGAAGTTCAAAGTCTTTCAGATGGATGTCAAGAGTGCATTTCTAAACGGAGAGCTTCAAGAAGAAGTCTATGTCGAACAACCTCTAGGTTTTATCAATCCATCTCTTTCCAATTATGTCTATAGATTAGATAAAGCCTTATATGGCCTTAAACAAGCACCTAGAGCATGGTATGAAACACTAACTAACTTTTTAATAAAAAATAGGTTCACTAGAGGCAGGGTAGATACCACATTATTCCTTAGAAAGCACAAAGACAAAGTCTTACTAGTTCAAATATATGTTGATGACATCATTTTTGGTTCTACTGACGAAAAATTATGCAAGAGATTCTCTAAGCTAATGCAGAGCAAGTTTGAAATGAGCATGATGGGTGAGCTAAATTTCTTCCTTGGACTACAAGTGAAGCAAACTGATGAAGGAATATTCATAAATCAAGCCAAATACATCAAAGACTTGTTAAAGAAGTACGGCATGGAATCAGCTTCTCCCATGAAAACACCAATTGCTCCTGCAACTAAGCTTGACAAAGATGAGAATGGTAAAGGTATTGATATAACTCAATACAGAGGTATGATAGGTTCTCTTTTATACCTAACTGCTAGTAGACCAGACATAATGTTCGCAACATGCATATGTGCTAGATTTCAGGCTAACCCTAAAGAGTCTCATTTATCTGCTGTAAAAAGGATCTTCAGGTATCTCAAAGGCACACCTTACTTGGGGCTTTGGTATCCCAATGAATCCTCATTTGAACTAACAGGATACACAGATGCTGATTTTGTAGGATGTAAGATAGATAGAAAGAGTACCAGTGGCACCTGTCAGTTGCTAGAAAATAGGCTTGTGTCCTGGTTCAGCAAAAAGCAAAACTCAGTGTCCACTTCGACTGCAGAAGCTGAATATATTGCTGCTGGCAGCTGCTGTGCTCAAATTCTATGGATGAGAAACCAGCTAGCTGACTATGGGTTTGATTTCAAATCAATACCCATACACTGTGATAACACAAGTGCCATAGCAATAACTCATAATCCTGTTATGCATTCTAGGACCAAGCATATTGAAATAAGGTATCACTTCATTAGGGATCATGTGCAAAATGGAACTATATCACTACAATATATCCCTACTGAAAATCAACTTACAGATGTTTTTACTAAACCACTAGATGAATCCAGATTCAATAAGTTATTAAGTGAACTAGGCATGCTTAATCTTCAACCATGAAATATATGCTCTAGACTGTGCTAACCATAACAGGTACAAAGGCTAAACTCAATATCATAGACATAATCAAGGGAAGTCCACGATCGTAGAGTAGAAAGGATAGACTCGACGATCGTAAGACAGACTCGACGATCGTAGGACAGACTCTACGAATAATGATCAGACAACGATGCCGGACAGACTCTACGAATGATGATTAGACTCAACGACTGTCGAACGGACTCGACGATCGTAAAACAGACTCGACGATTGTAGGACAGACTCTACGAATGGTAGACAGACTCAACGACCAGAAGACTACCTCAACGATCGTAGTCATTCTAAGGACATCTCAGCACTGAAGACTCAAAGGGCAAATCAGTACATTCAAGCAAATCAAAAACGTAGAGCCAAGCAAAAGGCGACACCTGTCCCACTAAGTTAAAAAGAGAGAGGGAAGCTACAAGTACAAATTGGAACCGTATTTTTGAAATCTGGAGTTCAAAAGATTATCTCTCTCTCTCTCTCTCAAAGCAAAACCCTAACTCAAGAGAAAGCTCAATCGTATTCCACTTCTCAACCACAGAATCATGGCTGTTTTAAATGTAATCTCAGGCTACAGACTCTGTTTCGATGAGTTCAAGGATGCTCCACCAAAGTTTCACAAGACCTTAGCACTACTAAAGAAGGCAGGTCTCGAAGAGGCGCTGAGTACCGACACCCTCATCTATCCCGAGTTAGTGAAAGAGTTCTACAAGAATGGAGTGTACGAACTCAACACCATCACTACTCGAGTAAGAGGAGTTGAAATGACGCTAAGGGAAGAAAACTTCAATCTGGCCCTAGGTTTCAAGGATACAGGACACTCACTTCTCGACAGCATAAGATTTGAAGAGGGATTGAAGAGAATGCATCACAAAAAGAACTCCTCTGTAAAAGGTTATAAAAAGAAGGAATTCCCTCAAAGGTATAAATTTCTGGCTGATATTGTTGGGAAGTGTATCTGCTGTAAGAGTTCAGGTCATGACTCTGTTAATGAAGTTCAACTCAAACTCATGACTGCCATAACTCTTGGAATTCAACTAAATTATGGAGCCATACTACTGGAGTTGATCGGCAAGTGGATTGTAGGCTCGAAGAAATCAAAAAGTACTCAGAAGATGCTGTATGGGAGATTTATTAGCATCATTCTGCAATCTGCTGTGGGTGATAAAATTGAGGATGATGAAGGAGAAGCCATCAACCCAAACCAAAGAATGACACAGCAGTTGTTTAAAAACTGGGAAAGAAACCCTGCTGAATATACAAGAATGATGACAGAGTCCAGTGGGAGAACTGGGGAACAAGGGGAAGCAGGAATGGCTATTGTCAATGAGGCTGAAGAAGAAGAAGAAGCAGATAAGGGAGAACCCTCTGCTCTTGTCAGGAAAAGCAAGGGCAAGAAAAAGCTGAGGGGAACAGAATTCGAAGAGCCTCAGGGATCTGTAACTAACATGCCTGTAGAGTCCTCTGACATAGAGACTCTAAGGAGGCTGAGGAACATACAACAACAAGAAGAGGCTGAAGAGGATCAAGCAACCATTTCACAACTCTTAAAGAAGAATAAGGCTGGTCATGAGTCCAAAAGACCAACAGTGTCTTCAATCGTAGAGAATCTGATGTTCTCTGAAACCAGGCCAAGTGTGGCAGAAATGGAGGAAGCTGCTTCAAGGACAGTGGCCGGTCAATGTGGCAAAACAACCAAAGAAAAAACCGGCAAAGCAAAGAGAAAGCTGGTCAAGAAGTATATTCTTGAAAATGAAAAAGTTTTGAAGAAGGAAGCTAAGAGCATGGCTGTAAAAGTAGAACTTCCCTAAGCAACCGAAGAAAATAATGCATCAGCTGAGGGGGAGAAGCCTACTGCTCAAGAAGAAGTTCTAGCTGAGGGGGAGTTTCTAAAAGAAGATGATCATATTGAGGGGGAGCCTCACAATATCCTAATGACTAAAGAAGAAGTCCTTGCTCAAGATAAAGATGAACCAATGCCAAAGGTCATTGAGATAATGGATTCTTCAGAAGACAACAAAGAAGAGAAAGAGGATGATGATGATGAGCTTGAAATAACTGGTGTAGGTAAAGATGGATACAGAAGCTATCTGTACAACCAAATGTTTTTTTACCTACCCATGATGGCATACCATCAAGCTCAGATTCTGAAATCATGGGACCACATGTTCTGGAGCTTCAAGGAATATCCAGCAATCACAGTTCTGGCTCATGGATTTCCAAGGGAAGTCATCTTTGCTAAAAAGTTGATTACAAACTATTCCTCATCAAATGCCAAATCTGAGGTATTGACTATCCCCACAAGCTTTAGAGTTAATCATCAGCCATCATCTTCATTTAGTTATTTCTATGAATTTCCTAAATGGCTGGAAGTGGTTCTCAACCCAATAAATCAGTTTCCAGTTACAGAATCCCAAAATTCTGTAACTGAAGAACCAGAAGAAGCCAACTTTGCTCAGCTCCAACAAATCCCCTGCTCTACGATTCCAGGCTATAGTCCTCTAGAAGAATCAAATATCGGAATCGTAGAGTCACCTATCTCATCCATCCAAACTCAAGCCCCTCCATCAAACATCCCTTCCTCGTCTAGAAATGAATGCTTTAATCTTGAACTTGCTCTTTGCTCCCTAAAAGAACAATTCAATAATGCACCACCCTCTTCCTCAAGATTTCCCCAGATGGATGAGATTCTCTCAGAATTGTCTACCAAGGCCGATCTATCAGCTATGTCTAAGAAAGTGATCAAGGAACTAGAAGAAAGTCTTGACGATCACTCTGAACTGATTCAGCTGAGACTGACATCCATGATCAATGCTGCAAACACCCTTCCACAATCTCTGAGCTCTGAATTGTCCAACACACTAAAAGAGATCATCAGAGAAATGCTTCAAAGCATAAAGGACAGGGATGACATTCACTTCCAAGCAGCCAAAAGACATAGGGATGTTGTCTTAATCTTACAGCAAAATCAAGAATCTCAGAACAAACAGATGTTGCAGAGCATTCAAAATCTCCAGACTGCTGTCAAAGAGTTTCAACAATTCTATGTCAGCAGCAGCCAACAAACAGACAACATTCTATCCATCCTTCAACAAAGAGAAGCAAGGTCTGAAGTTCTCATTGAAGAAAATAGAGAAGACATTGCTCAGACCAAAAGTCAGCTAAACGAACTTGTCCAAGGAGTTGCTCGTCTGTCAGATGACATTCGAACTCTTGATGCTGACATAAAGGGGGAGAAAAGAGGCAAGGGAGATCGGGAAGGAGATCGTGCAGGCCAAGGACATAAGGGACGTGGATTCCAAACAACAAGGAATCCTCCTGCAAGGCATATCTCTCAGCAGACTCAACGATCAGATCAGCAGGAAGTCTTAGTGGCTCAACCTTTAAGAAGTCAAGGGCCAGCTTCTAGCTCACAAGGAGTAATCGCAACAGGCACGACCACAATCCAAGACTAAGTCCCAGTGAGCTCGAAGATTTGGCTAAGAAAGATGAAGCCAGCAGAAAAAGGAGAGCAGAAGAAAAGGCAAATCCTCCAAGGAGCAAGAAGCCAAGAAAATAAAGATAAGTTGAATTTTCACTTCTTATTGATGTATCTATTTCAAATGTAACATCTATCTTCATACATCAATAAATTCATGCTTATTCTCTAGAAATTTCAGCTGCTCACTGAAATACTAAGTCATGTTTATCCTTCTGCACTGCATATAATCAATAATCATAACAACAAATCTCCTTAGTTATGTCAACATAAAATAGGGGGAGATTGTTGGGAGAATGCATAGCATGATTTGATGTTTTAATATGCTTGTGATTATTGTAAGGTCCTTAATTGAATTTATGTACAAGGACTTAGTGATGGAAAGATCAAGATTGTTAGGCTGATCTAAGCTTTCAACGTGTATCATTCTGTTCTAGAATGTATAGATAAAAAGATCAAAATTGTTAGGTTGATCTTATGATGTAATAGATAGGCTTGTCTGATCGTCGAGCACTGCACCAGAAGTCGTAGTCTGCCAGGAGAGTCAGAGTCAACTCGGGAGCTATCGAGACAGAATAGGAGTATGCAAGATAGTAAGATCTCAGAGTTCGTAGACTTCCAGGGGAAACGAAGAAGGATCGTAGTGTGTCGAGAAGAGCCTCCTCGGGATCGTAGTGTACTGAGGAAGTCATGTTCTGAATCGTAGAGACAGCCTGCCTATCAGCCGAACGACAATCTGCCAAAGCTAAGTATGAAATGCACTGTACGCTCAGAGTCGTAGAGTCTAGCGATGCCAAAGTCAAAGACAAGGGTCATAGACCACACTGTGCGATCGTAGAGTCCACTGAACAAATGCAGAGATCGTAGTCGGACAAGATCAGATGAAGACAACAAGCTCAAGTCAGCGATCGTAGAGTGGACTCAACGTTCACCAAGCTAACTCTACGATCGTAGTATGTAGAGTCAGCGATCGTAGTATGCTCTCGGGATCGTAGAGTCAACAACACGATCTGAATCGTAGAGTACAACAATCCAAAATGTAGAGCAACATCTGTCATGTCAGAAAATGTTAAAGCCTCATGAGTTGTTAATTCAACAATACGAGGAATGGATCCTAGATGTTGCAGTGCCCATCAGTCCCAGAATAAATGAAATATCCTTAGTATGCAACAAAGAAGCGTATTGAAGAAGCTAAGGATAGTACTATGAATGAAAGGGACAAAACACCTTTTCAGGTGGTAGGTGAAAAAGCAGCCTGCAGTGTCAGTGGTCCAGAATGTAGAATTCAGAAGATGTGCAGAAATGTCTCCATCACAGTACAGAAAATTCAGATGCATTTAATGCCACAACGGATGGATCCAACGGATAGTTTTCAACATCACATATATACAGATCAGACAGATGAAAGAAAACAAGCAAGCATAAACATTCAACGTGAAGAACTCTCTAAGGCTCAACTCTATGATCTGAGATATTACAAAGCTTGCTCAGCTACTCAGCTATTACAAACCAGAGCTTACACAACAAACTGAGTAGCAACCTTCAGAACGCAACAACAACAATCATCAATCAACTGAAGAAGTATACCATGTCTGATGGACTTGAAGAGTTCGTAGTGAATTGTAAGAAAGCCAAGTCTGCTGGACTTGAAGAGTTCAAAAGTGAACTAGAAAAGTTCCTAGACTGCTGGTCTAGAAGGAATCTGTGTGATTCAGAAGATTGTATAAGACATCCTTAGTGGATATCCTACTCGTTGAGTAGAAGAGTGGACTAGGAGCTTTGAGTGCTCCGAACCACTTAAAAACAACTGTGTCGTTTACATTCATGCTATAACTGCTATAACTGCTATATCTGCTATAACTGCCTTACTCGCTCATAACTCCATTGCTTGGTAAAGAAGATTAAAACAAACATTAATTCCGCAAAGTTTTAATAATTATCTAAGAACAAGTTAAAACGAAAAGATCTTCAAATATCTATTCAACCCCCCCCCCCCTTCTAGATAACTTGTGCCTACTAGAGACTAACAAATACCGTGTGCTACTATGCAACAACGCGTATTACTGTACTTTTACTACCGAGTAGTTCAACAGTTTTAACGGTAACACCTCTGCCGTTATTTTAAAGAAAGATAATTTTGTCGTTTTCTAACTACGACAATACTTCCGTTGTGAGGTCCACCAATGATTGTGCCGTCGTACGAATATTCCCCGACAAAAAGAATATTCCCCGACCAAACGAATATTTTATAACAACTTGCGTACTTTGCAAAATTTATAAATATTACCCACAACTATAACATTATATCAAATTTATTCCATAATATTCAAAAATAATAATTATAAAAAAAATTCATCTTTATTTATAAAAACTGGGGTCTTACACCTTTAAGATGAATACAACAACAACAACAAATCAACAAACAAAATCATGATCAAGGCTCACGAATATATTGTCAGACCATTTCTGGGCTGTTTCTAGGTTACCCAGAAATGCCCAGTCATGGTCGGTCAACGTGGGTTGACCATGCATATCTTACAATATATGATAGATCTGACCCTGATTCAAGTTCTAGATCATAGACCTCATAAAATACTTCAATATCAAATACTTAAACAACAAAAATAATAAACAGGGAGAGATCTAAGGCCACTGACATTCACTGTCAGAACACAAAATAATTTTTTTTCAGATTTTGAAAAACTTCAAATCCGAGCCTCTAGATGTTATGGATCTAACATCTAGCAACCCAGATCACTTAGTTAGACTATATACAACATTTATAACACAAAAAACTTAACATCTAACACAAGATTAAAAATCAGATTTTGGTTATTAGGTTATACCTTTCTTAAACAAATCCTTGATTCAGGGCTTATGATCTGTTAGAGGAATTCGTGGGGCTTGCTTTGGGGACTGATCTACTATATTAAATCGTAGGTTAGAGTGAGAGGGGGTCTTGGAAGAAAGTTGTGAATAAATGAACAATAATGTAACATTTTCTCTATCTAATTCTATTTATACAAGCCTTAGATGCAATGTATTGGCTGAGTTGCTGCTTATTTGCTGAGATTTTTGATCACATGGGTTCCCTAGGATTGGCCAACAACTCCACATAGGTCAAGATCTAACATTCTAGCTTTAATAATTCAAGGGCAAAGTGGTCTTTTCCATTATAATTTTAATGACACAATGGTCATTTGGCAAACCCTTAGGGTTTAACCCTAAGGTTTAGCATAAACCATATTTAAGATTTCAAATTTAGGGTTTGCACAAAAAAATTTAACTGAATTTTAGTTTCTAAAAAATAAATTGGAGTTTTCCTTAAGTAGATTAGATTTCTAATTATCTAAACTAGAAAATTAAATTAAGAATTTACTAATTATAATTAACCTCGCTAATTTAGAAACTAGGGCACCAATTAGCAAATTAAGGTTTATAATATAAATATTAGGATTTCTAGAAATTTAATATTTCTAAAATTTTAATTAAGGTTTTGAATACTTAAGATTCTCCCTAATTAGGGTTAAGTTATTTTCTAAATAGTATTTATCTTTCCAATTTAGCAATTAGGATTACCCAATTAGCAATTAGGGTTACCATTAGGAAATTAGGGTTTTAAATTTTTAGCATTTAATTAATATTCCTAATTTATACAATTAGGGTCCTCAATTTGCAATTAGGGTTTCTTAATTAATAATTAGGGTTTCCTAAGTAACCTTAAATTATGTCATACACAACATAATTCAACTGACACAATTACTACACAATCTTAAATTCCCAATTAAATTAAAAATAGGGTTAATCAAATTAATGATAGGGTTTGGTCATAAGATACCATAATTGACCAACATTATCAGTCTACACATATACAATACATATTTACGACACTGAAATAAAATAATATTATAATAAATATCATTAATCACATAACATAACTACTAGACATATTTTAAAGTCTCATTTGACTTCAAACTAGGGTTATCAGTAACATTAAAATTATTCCATTAAAATTGATCCTCACATTAACCTTACACACATAGCATACCTAATTATAATACTGATAAATAATAATATAATATTATTATTTTCATTTCTTGATCAAAATCCAAAATTAGGGTTTGGATCACATATCTGATTTATCTTCCATATTTAACCTTAATAATTAAGGTAAAATAATTAACTTAATAATATGTATATATATATATATATATATATATATATATAAAAGCAATAAAAGCCACGGACCGACAGTTCGGGCATACATGTTTTGTAATATTTAATTACGCACAGCACGCAAGTATACGTGGTCAACAAGTAATATAATAGTAAGTAGAGTATCGTTCCCTCGGAGACTGTAAATAGAATTTAAACCTCACCATTACCAATTTTCTATTAATCCTAATTTTATTAAACAAATCAATTTCCAATTTGTAAATAGGTACTAAAAATAGTAAAAATCACCAAACAATCAATAAGTGCTAAAAACTGAATTTTCAAACAAATAATGGAGAATTAGGCTTTCGACTTCACTCTAAGCATCACTCAGATTATTACACCTTTATTCCAGTTTAATTCACTATCCCAGTTTATTAATCAAGAACACGTACGTAGCACTAGCCACCTCTCGATGCACTAATACCGTATTAACCCAAATCCACAATTAAGATAGAATTACGTTAAACACCTTACTCAACTAACTCACTATATCTCTATGTGAATTACAATTAAAGAAGGTTGAAGTTCAAGTTCTTTATCTGATTACATGCGATGTCAACCATATCTCTACCCTAACATTCATCAAGATTCTGTTCTGTGACAACCTGATATTTTCTATATAAATAAATCATAAATTTTGCGTATAAATTTTTTTTTTTAAAATAAATATGAATGATATGTGCCAAGGTAATGTGTAATTATAATTATATGTGTGATAAATAAAATTTATTTATTACATTAAGTATTGCAAATAAATAAATTTTAAGAATTGTTGATTATTATCAATTATAATTTTTATACTAATTAATTCCTTATTGGAAATGCTTTTATTATTATTTCTATGAAAGTATAGGTATATATTATTTAAATAATATATGAAATGATTTTAGAATAATTATTTATTTTAAAGGTAAGAATGAGTGAAAGGTATTATGTATGTGTTTATGTGATGAATATAAAATATATTTATTACATGAATGGTTATGAATAATTTTATTTTAGAATTATTGCTCATTATAAATTATATTCTAATAATAATTAGTTTTATAGTAAAAAAATATTTTTAATGTTTATTTTCCATGAAAATATGATAATTATATTAATTGAATAATATATGATATGATTATAGAATTTTTATAATACTTATTTTATTATATGAATTTTGTTCAAGATATTAAATAAATTATTTCTACTTAATTATAAGGTTAATTATGGCAGATAAAATCAGACATGATGATTCTGATCTGTTGTAAAATATGTATTTGAATTTTTGAGCTTTGTTTAAATATTCAGCAGCGTAGGGCTGAAGAATTAACCTCTAATGGGGATAATTTTACTTGATAAGATTTTGAATTTATTGCTTTACAGATATTTCAGGATCTGGGTGTCGTCTTTTAGTTAGTCCTCATGGCTTCAAAATCATTCAAGGCCAGCCGGTTATCTATGTCGTCAGCTGCGGATGGACCGGATTCACATCACAAGCCTCCAATGCCTCCAACTGTGACATTTGGTCGGAGAACTTCATCTGGCCGATATATTAGCTATTCGCGGGACGATCTTGATAGCGAACTTGGGAGTAATGATTTCATGAATTACATAGTACACATGCCGCCAACCCCTGACCACCAACCAATGGATTCGATTTCCCAGAGGGTTGAAGAGCAGTATGTATCGAGTTCACTCTTTACAGGTGGATTCAATAGTGTTACACGAGCTCATCTCATGGACAAGGTGATCGAATCAGAAGTAAACCATCCTCAGATGGCTGGTGCAAAAGGATCTTCATGTGCCATTCCTGGGCGTGATGCTAAGGTAATGAGTGATGAACGGGGAGTGGATATTCTTCCTTGTGAATGCGATTTCAAGATATGTCGGGACTGTTACTTGGACGCGGTTAAAACCGGAGATGGCATTTGCCCAGGGTGTAAGGAGCAGTATAAGGCCACTGATTTGGATCAAGTGGTAGAAAACGGAAGGCCACTTCCACTTCCACCCCCTACTACGATGTCAAAAATGGAAAGGAGATTGTCACTGATGAAATCAACGAAGTCACAGCTGATGAGGAGCCAGACTGGAGATTTCGATCACAATCGATGGCTGTTTGAAACGAATGGCACCTATGGGTATGGGAATGCCATATGGCCGAAGGAAGGGGGAGGGTTCGATAATGGGAATGGTGATGATGTTGCTGAGCCTTCAGATTTGGTGAGTAAGCCGTGGAGGCCACTCACCCGCAAATTAAAAATTCCAGCTGCTATTCTGAGTCCGTATAGGTATCTTTTGTTTCCTCTTTTATATTTCAATTATTAACCGGTTACTAATTTGTTGTACACCAAATTGCATTTCATGATTAGATGGTGCTGAGCAGGTCAACACAAAGTAGCACACACATTGAAACATCGTAAATGGCTAGATAAAACTAAGATGCATAAATGTAGGATTGCTCGACCGTGTAATTATTTTGTTCCGTCTTTCAGTAATATCTCTCGTGCATGTAGTTTGGTGAAGATGCTCCAAATCAAAGAAGCATCTAGTCTTTGCATCTCATCTAGCCAATTTTTTTTTATGACCAGCCTAATATTTATCATATTGTTCCCACCAATAGGTCCATTCAGTTGATTATTCTCTATGCATTAAATCATATTCCATCTGTTCTAAAATTAGAGATATATTTTCTTTTTTAATCATAGGACTATAAAGTAATATGATGTTCTTAATTTGTCATTACTTTTTATTATCATTTTCAATGTCAAACCACCACAGTTGAATTCTTAACTAATATTAAGGCTATATTTGAGAACATAAAATTGTCTTTAAAAATCGTCGTTTTACAAATGTATATCTAATTTTGAAACGGAGGGAGTACTATATATCAGAGGCAGCACAATCAAGAGAGCTAGACGTATAAGAAATACACCGACCATTTTATGAATTGTGCGATTTATCCCTTTGCAGCAAATTTGAGACTTTTTAACTGATCCCAGTTTATCTTTAGATCTAAAGTGTTATGATTTACAGCCAACATTCAAAAGAACTCACCCAGGTGTTTGATATTAACATGGTCTGCCACATCATGTGGGTAATTAAATTGAATCTTGTAATAAATACTAGTTACCAGGATTCATTTAATTTTACGCAGTCTTAACAAGTAACGGTTATTTATGCATTTTTGGTGTCCAATCGAGTAATTGTTGACTCTGATGTGTCTTTATATTTTATTCAAATTGCCCTTTTTCTTTTCTTGTTTTTGGTGGGTATAGTATGGCGTTTTGTTTTAAGGAAAATAACATTTAATGCGTCACATTAAATAACTTATTATAAATTGTAGTGTAACTTATTTTCTTGTCTCACATTAGATGTTATTTCCCCTTTTATTTAACTATTGTGGCACTTGTATTGCCTATAGATATTAGATATAAAACGATTATAATTTTAGTTAATTTTTATGGGTGAGCTGAGTTCAGCTCAATATTATAGATGCTACATAATAAGTCAAGTATGTGGATTCATGGTCTTAGTCTAGGGGCCAAAGGGCCATGCATGGTCAGAAACAAGATCCTTGAGTTAAGATCGTACTATAATTGATTATTGAAAGTTGAAACCTATTCTTTTTCAGATTGTAGATATTCCATTCTATGCTTTTATTTATTCTTTTCTCTATTTTATTTGTTTTATCTTTTATTTTTCTCCTTGCCCACCCCAACCAGTTTGGAATAAAAGTCGTTGTGATTGAGTTAGTTGAGACTTGAGATATTACCTTCTGATCATTTGTTTTGAATAAGAAGTGCTATAATATTTATTATTTTTTTCCGTTCTTTCTCTTCATACTGAACTGTATATCAAATTGAACTATATAATATTGTTATTTATGTGCATGCTGATTGCTTCTTTGCTCACAGGCTTCTAATTTTGATTCGGATGGTTGTTCTTGGATTTTTCTTGCAATGGAGGATTGCCCACCCAAACAATGATGCAATCTGGCTATGGGGGATGTCCATAGTTTGTGAATTATGGTTTGCTTTCTCTTGGGTTCTTGATCAACTGCCTAAGCTAAACCATATTAATCGTTCCACGGACCTTAATGTCTTAAAAGACAAGATTGAAACATCTAGCCCTAGTAACCCCACTGGAAAATCTGATCTCCCAGGAATAGATATCTTCGTCTCTACGGCAGATCCTGAGAAAGAACCCCCTCTTGTCACTGCAAACACTATTTTGTCTATTCTAGCTGCTGATTATCCAGTTGAAAAGCTTGCATGCTATGTTTCTGATGATGGTGGTGCACTTTTGACCTTTGAAGCCATGGCTGAAGCTGCAAGCTTTGCTAACATGTGGGTGCCATTTTGCCGTAAACATGGCATTGAGCCTAGGAACCCTGAATCTTATTTCAGTTTGAAAAGGGATCCATACAAGAACAAGGTAAGGACAGACTTCGTCAAGGATCGTAGAAGGGTAAAATGTGAGTATGATGAATTTAAGGTGCGTATAAATGGGTTGCCAGAATCTATCCGCCGCAGATCTGATGCCTATAATGCTTGAGGAAATTAAGGCCATGAAGCAACAAAGACAGAAGAGAGACGACGAGCCTGTGGAGAGTGTCAAGATTCCAAAAGCTACGTGGATGGCAGATGGAACCCATTGGCCAGGAACCTGGTTAAGTCCTTCAGCCGAGCACACTAAAGGTGATCATGCTGGTATTATACAGGTATAACTTTATTTATCTACTCTTTAACTCTTAATTTTGTTGATGACAGTTAAATTGTTGAACCAAAGAAACTAGTACAATGTCAGTTGAAGGGAAAGAAAAACTTAACAATTCAACAACAATGCAGGTGATGTTGAAACCTCCGAGTGATGAGCCATTACAGGGCACAAGTGACGATATTGGGGTATTTGACCTAGCTGATGTTGATATCCGTCTCCCCATGCTTGTTTATGTTTCCCGTGAGAAGTGCCCTGGCTATGATCACAATAAGAAAGCAGGAGCCATGAATGCCCTCGTTAGAGCCTCTGCAATCATGTCTAATGGCCCTTTTATTCTCAATATTGATTGTGACCACTACATCTATAACTCCCAGGCTATGAAGGAAGGCATGTGTTTCATGATGGATAGAGGAGGGGATCGGCTTTGTTATGTCCAGTTCCCTCAGAGATTTGAGGGTATTGATCCATCTGATCGGTATGCTAATCACAACACTGTTTTCTTTGATGGCAACATGCGGGCACTTGACGGGCTCCAGGGTCCAGTCTATGTTGGAACTGGCTGCCTCTTTCGAAGAATTGCCCTTTATGGCTTTGATCCACCTCGGGCAAAAGAGCACCACCCCGGTTGCTGCAGCTGCTGCTTTGGTCGTCGTAAAAAACGTGCCATTTCAGAAGAGAACCGCCCCCTTAGGATGGGTGATTCTGATGATGAAGACATGAATCTCTCTCTAGCTCCTAAGAAATTTGGAAACTCAACTTTCCTCATTGATTCAATCCCAGTGGCAGAGTTCCAAGGTCGTCCCCTTGCAGACCATCCTGCTGTGAAAAATGGGCGGCCACCTGGTGCTCTTACCATTCCCCGAGAGCTTCTTGATGCATCCACTGTTGCAGAGGCAATCAGTGTCATCTCCTGCTGGTATGAGGATAAAACTGAATGGGGAGAGCGTGTCGGATGGATTTATGGGTCTGTTACAGAAGATGTCGTGACAGGGTATAGGATGCACAACAGGGGATGGAGATCGGTTTACTGTGTGACCAAACGGGATGCCTTCCGTGGCCGTGGGACTGCGCCTATCAATCTAACAGATAGGCTCCATCAGGTCCTCCGATGGGCTACTGGTTCAGTTGAGATATTTTTCTCCCGCAACAACGCCCTCTTGGCCAGCTCAAAGATGAAATTTTTGCAGAGAGTTGCATACCTCAATGTTGGAATCTACCCATTTACCTCCATTTTCCTTATTGTCTACTGTTTTCTCCCCGCACTTTCCCTTTTCTCTGGCCAGTTTATTGTCCAAAGCCTTGATGTCACTTTCCTGGTCTACCTCTTGGCCATTACTATTACACTCTGCTTGCTTGCTGTACTTGAGGTCAAGTGGTCGGGTATTGAACTAGATGAGTGGTGGCTAAATGAGCAGTTTTGGTTGATTGGAGGTACTAGTGCCCACTTGGCTGCTGTTCTTCAGGGACTGCTGAAAGTTGTTGCGGGAATTGAAATATCTTTCACTTTGACATCAAAATCATCCGGTGATGACGAGGACGATGACTTTGCCGATCTTTATCTAGTCAAATGGTCATCCCTCATGATTCCTCCAATCACAATTATGATGACTAATTTGATTGCCATAGCAGTTGGGTTTAGCCGGACAATATACAGCACCATACCACAATGGAGTCGTCTTTTAGGTGGCGTTTTCTTTAGTTTTTGGGTGTTGGCACATCTCTATCCTTTTGCCAAGGGGTTGATGGGAAGAAGAGGGAGAACACCCACAATTGTTTTTGTTTGGTCAGGGCTTATCGCGATCACCATATCTCTTCTTTGGGTGGCGATTAATCCTCCAGAAGGCGCTACTGGGATTGGAGGCTCATTCTAGTTCCCTTGATAGAATTCGCCAAGCAATATTCGTGAATCGCATTGTTTTCTCAACAAGCCAAGCCAAGACAAGACAATTATATTGATGAGCAGAGATTGGGAGTTCTGTTCCTTGTTCACCAATTTATTATAGCAATTTGACCGAAAACACAAGCTGGCCCTTTGCTCTTAAAGGTCATGCATTATGGAATTAAGATGGATTGGGATTAGAGAACTAGAACCTATGCTTTTTTACCAGCATTTGTTGATTCTTTTACATGATGTCTGCTACAGCTTATCTATATACACCATTCCTTTGTAATTTAGTGAGGTGCTTTTAGAATTAATTGGTATGTGATTTAATTGTTTTCTTCTTCTTCTCCTTCCTTTTTTTTTTCAAATTATTGTATCAAGTACAAGTCTAATGATGCCTAAAGTTGTGTATAGATCCAGACCAAATCAATGAATCATGTTGTGTCAAAACCAAGGGGAAAAAATTGAAAATAAA